>JPKZ01000817.1:0-13881 GCA_000803305.1 Toxocara canis
TGCAGGATTGACCGCATCGAACGTGCTTATTTCTAATGCCTTCGGTAGAATGCTACAGAGAAGATCTATATGTCCTCGTCGCGAATTCACGATGACTTCTTTGATCCTGATCGATCCTGATTGTTTGGACCTTTTGAAATAGGCCCTCATCATTTTCTTTTTTTTTGATTTCGAAGGCCTAAGATGCGGTCATTTCAGTGAAATGTGCTTCGTTCTGCAATAGATACTGTTGAGGACACAATGCTTCGTTGAAGCCAACAAAAAAAAGCTCATTGAATGATGCAGTATTGAATATTCTCTGAACTACTCGTAACTCAAGCTACTGGTTCTCGAAAACACAGCAATAAACTGTGAAGCTAACGAGTGCGCCATTTATTCAAGCTGTTTTCCTGCAGTAGCGCAGCTGATGGATAGTCATAACATCAGTCTTTTACATTCGCTAATTGGAAAATTGAAGTTATGGAACTTAATGGGGAAAGTTTCGTGCCCCCTCCCTCCTCCCTACCTCTCAATGTCATCAAGTTCTAGATGAGTTTTTTTTTTCGTCGTACTTGGTAAGTTATTTCACAACCAACGATAGCCTCGTACTGGCACCATAAATAGCGCGATGCACAGCTTTATGAATACGCTGAATCGTATCATTATTAATTCATAAATGAGAATCCGAAACAAATTGCCTAAATTATGGAATATTTGAAAGCAACCAGCCTATGACCATTTTCATAAACCGAAAGTTCATCGAGCGAAAATTAGGCTTTTTCAGTGATTTCTTCGAATCTCATACACTAATTTTTCACAGTCGTTGTCTTGGTTTTCAGAAGATATGTAATACCGATTAAACGTTACAGATATTATCGACCGCGGTTTCTGAAATGTTTTTTTTTGGATTATGCTCTGACACAGTGAAGTTCTTTAGCCTTTTCAGTTTGATCTTGTTGAAAACAACGAACTTTTTTGCATTCGTTTAAATTGAAAGTGACGTTCACTTCAATTGTTACCTTAACTTGGGTGGTCATTCAGTGCCTTATTTGAAATCGCTAATCATTACTCCCGCTCAATGACGGAATTTTACCAGTTTTTTAAATTGTTTTCATCGCTGTAGATTTTACGTCAACATTGTATCGTTACATTACATCAGCTGTACGTGCATCGTGGTTTTAAATTAGGGCTGTTTTTTTTTCAAAGTCCTCATGAGTAAAAAACATTTTATCTATCTTGTGTTGTGATGAGATTGAAAAATTGATTGCAAGGCACATTTTTTGCGGTGTTGATGACAATCGCTGACACTAAGAAACCTCCAAATCAATGACAAATAGGGCGTACCAGAAGAAATTATTGCACTTGACATGCATTTGTAGTAAGTCCTTTTTTGCAATTGCACATATGAATTTGATCGCGTAAACGAAAGATTCATGGCGATAATGTTCGAATTCGGCTATGTCTTACGCAATGATCATTGCATTTGAATTTTGCTTTCAGATTTATGGCATTATTGGAACTGTTGGGAATGAAAACGGCAAAAAAAGCAATAAATTTCTGTAGAATATATGCATGGAATTATATAAGCACACAATTAGACGACATGTTGAAATTTATTGTTGTGTTCATTTTAATATATGCATATATGGGTTTTTAAATTGGATTAATTGTTCTTTTAGTTTTGAATTGTTAAAAAAACATTGTCCGCTTTGAGCACATCAGTTGTCCGTTAAATTTTGCCTGTTATTTTCTGCGCACCAGCGCCATATCATCATTCCTGTTTCTTCTCTTTCACAGTCACTTACTACCTGAACCAGACATTTCGCTTGGTTCATCGTCGTGGTACGGCCGTTTATTCTTTTCCCAAACAATGATTCTTTCACCTTTATTGGTAATGCATTCCGTCTTGCATAGATACAGTGAAGCCGAATGTTAGCGCTTCTTTTCTCAATGTAATTGCCATTAGTGAAATGCTTATTTGTATCGAATATGAGACCAAGTGGACAGGTGAGTGTGCACAAGACAGCGATAAGGATATAAAAGATGACAGAACATAGTATGAAAAACGTGGGAATGCAGGCAGAAATAAATTTTGAAAGAATGTACCGGCATAGCATGCGGTCAGTTTTTCCTCTTTTTTTTGCATTTTCTGCATACTTTTTACATTATATCCTGTTCAGTCTCTAGTGCTGTCATACCTGTTGCCCAGCAATCTGCGCACTCATTCGTCTTGTCAAACGGATGTTACTTATGTGCTGATACATTCTTTGCAATTTTCATACTACATGGTTAGTAAAGTGCAACGCTGCAAAGAATTATGTAAAATTATGTTGCATTGCACAATTTGCAGTTTGAAAGAAATCTGGTACCATCCGTGTGACCACACGATAAGAAGGCCGTGAGTAAATATGATTACGTGAGATGAAAAGGTAAACCATAAAATATTTCCGAAAGTACCGATAAATTTATGGAAATTTCTGTCATTATCCATATTCAGCTCAAGTTTGAAACAATAACAGAATACAGTGACCTTACTACCGTTTTAATCCACTTTCTCACAAGATTCCAAAGTAAATCCCCTCGTTGTTGAATGCAGGCAGCGAAGCCATTCTCGTCTCATTTTATGCGGTTTTCAAGGCAAAAAGATCCGAATTTTCACTCATTTAAAAAAGCACCCACGCAGAACAGTCAAATAAAAATTGTTGATTTACCTTAATAACTCGTATTTTTTTTAATGTCATACGCTTTCGCGACCTCGAAAATGCATCATAGGTACGTCATTTCAGTGTGTTTGTATACCGATGAGAAAAGTGTCTGGAATGAAAAACGGTAAGTATAATATGTGGCGTTGGGATGGCTTCAACGCGAAAAAGGAAACGATTCATGGACTTTTTGATGAGCCATGACGCATGAGGAATTATTAGGCGGTAGAGGTATGTCAAAGAGATGTTGACCTTCAGATTGAAATCATCATTGTAGCCAGCATCAGAGAGAGCCGGAAAGTGAATGTCTGGACGGAAACTTGCAGTTTTGAGAAAGCTAGTGCGAACATCCAAAAAGAAAATGCGCACTAACATTTACGATTACACGTACAAGTCGCCTGACCTTCACCATCTGGCACTGTGCCTCAACAATAGCTATTCGGAAGCGGCTGGAAGTGAATGTTTGTGCTTGGCTGAATATGTTTCAATTGATTTTCTTGTGTTTATCACGCCGTTATTGCAGAAAGCGCTCATCATGCCAGCTTATTTTTTGGAGTGCTTTGATGGTTTCATGTACGGAAGCGAATCGCCGTGATGTCTAGCGTCTGATTCCTGAGCCGAAAAAAATTTTAAGAAATCGTTTCCGTCGGAAAATATTGACGAATTCATGATTCTGAAAGTCATCTGATTCCGCAAGGGTGGTTTTTTTCTGAGTCGGAATGACTTCAACGCCAAAACCAATATACAACTGACTTGACCAGGTGTCGCAGCCAGGGTTTCGTCTACGAGTTTGAAGAGCATCCTAAGCAATCTGTCGGAGCTCTACTCACTGATCATTTGGCAATTCATCCATGAAGGCCACAGCTAGGCTGAAAGCCGCCTAACGAAACGACAACAATGGGGAACTGCATAAACGAACGCTTTGTGTACCCGATGCGCTTTCCATTAAAGAAAAAAGAAATAATCTCTCTCTTTGAAAGAGGGAGTCGGCTTCTGTTCTGCTATGTTCTCGTATACAGATAGGTCCAATATGAACTGATACAGAGAATATATATATATATATATGTATTCATATATATATGTGTGTATTTTGATAAGAACAGAGAACAGATTCTCGTATACAAAGGATTCGAAAAGCGAACGCGAAATCTGAACAAAAAAACAACCGGTTTGATCGTGGACTCGTCCGCTTGCGCCCGTCACTTCAGTCCAAAGTTTCTTCTCGCCCCATGTTTGTCCTTCGCTTGGTACTGCGGGCTCGCCTTCCATCGGACCTCAAACCTGGGTAATTAAACCGACTCATTACGCGACGCGAACGCGAACAACATTATAACAAAGTTGGTAATACGAATATCTCGTTATAAACAAAAACGATAATAAAAGTGAAGCGATGCATAAAACAACAATAAACACAAAACACCAAAGGACAGCAACGCGATGCAATAAAATAATAATCAACACAAGTGGCTATCTACAACGTAAGCGACAACAACACACTACAAAAACAACGAACAAATGAAAGTCGAAAGGGGCCGTGGCACATCTCTGCACGGGCCCCTACGTCCTCTAATGTAGCTCCGACAGACAGTGGCTAAGCCAGGCATGTCGCCTCTCCGAGGCGGTGGCCAAAGAGATAATGAAATTTTTCGTTGGCTTGGCCCACTGCGCATTGGCGCCAACTGCCCATGCTGAACCAAAGCCTCTTTCGCGCCACTTCGACTTTCTTCGCGAATCTTTGCGACGAATTGTTGAACAACTTAAACACGTTCAGAGAACAAAAAGCGTCATGAATCGAACTACCACCGGAGCTATCGCTGATACTGTCGTAGTAAAATAATATAAGAAATAATTTTCAGTCAACTGTAACAGCTTTAAGTGACATACACTTTTATAGCCCACAGATACGCCAGCTAAAAGCATCAAGAATTCTGTGTTTCGCGCAATTTGTTTTGAACACTTTTCTGAGTTTTTAATTTCCAATAGTGTGTTTGGGAAAGTCGCAACTACCTGCAGTGTAAAAACAAACTCATTAGAGAGTATTAATTCCATGTATATCACAGGTTGGATTAGCTATCGCCTCAACGAGTCGTGAGTGTTATGGCACAGTTATTGGCTACAGATCTCTGTAAAGTCGAATGATCAACATCACAATTTTACGTTGCCTTTCACTGTGATGAAATACTCATATTGTACGCATACTTTAGCATTTCATTTTTTTTACTGTCGGCTTTTAAATTTCACATTCCTTCTAACAGCACACGGCAATCAATTGTAATGACGCATTCTTATACAACGACTCGACTGACAGGGATATGATGGACCGGCGCGAAAATTTTGTGCTGTCGAACCAGCATCAACCCCTCCTCATTTTCCATTCCAGTGGTCACCTTTAGCTAAGTGCCGCCTCCTGCAAACCATCTGTCCCTTTATTGGATCGCCGCCGTGGCCCTCCAAAGGTTCACGCTTTTTGGTTTATGTGAAATTGTTCGACCTGAACACAGTAATTTTACGCTCAAAGAATTCGTTCATTGTTTATCGTGCACACGGCAATCAATTGTAATGACGCATTCTTATACAACGACTCGACTGACAGGGATATGATGGACCGGCGCGAAAATTTTGTGCTGTCGAACCAGCATCAACCCCTCCTCATTTTCCATTCCAGTGGTCACCTTTAGCTAAGTGCCGCCTCCTGCAAACCATCTGTCCCTTTATTGGATCGCCGCCGTGGCCCTCCAAAGGTTCACGCTTTTTGGTTTATGTGAAATTGTTCGACCTGAACACAGTAATTTTACGCTCAAAGAATTCGTTCATTGTTTATCGTTGAAGCTCTACAAAGTCATTTTCAAAAATTTTTTTGATCAAAGTGAAAAAAGAAATTACAATGCATCCGAATAATGTTGGGATTGTAATGGGTTTTATTCGGCATAGAAATATTATTTTCCAAGTTGTTCTGTGTGATTTTAATTTCGGTTTTTTCATCGTAATAAACATCCATCTCACATACTGCACGTTAACAACATTATGAAGTTTAATCGATGATCTTAGCAATCATAGCGAAAGTTCAGCATGCAATATGTTTTGTTTTTAAAAGGTTTTTTTTTCATACGTTCTGATTATTATTGGAGCATAGATATTTTTCAAATTTTTTTAAAAAATCGCTTTTGTGAACAAATACCTATGTTATTACGCCAACGCAGCAGTATACAAATGTTAGTAAGAGTATGAAGAATACGCTGAATGTACTCGTACAAGGATTTAGGTCCGTCCTCTTTAAGTATTATCCTGCACGCAAGTATAAAATCTAAAAAGAATGCGCATTAGCGGCACTTTTCATTAATGCACGGCCAATTTTAAAATATCGCTAACTTCAAACGGGGTCATCAAATTAATCATAGTTATCGAATAAGCAAGCATTTATAATTTTTTAATAAATACCCCTGCCATTCTCAATTATTGTTTATAGGTTGCACATTGATATGATCAGTCCTTTAATGAGTGACTATTGCGGTCAAATTAATCATTTTTGCCACTTTGTCACTGCTAAAAGACTATGAAAATCCGATATCATTTTCATAACAGTTTTTCCTTATTATAGATTTCATTTCCTTTGCAATCGTCACGGTGTAAAATTTATTCATTTCATATGAGTGCAGCCGTTGAATGCTTTCAAATCTATTCACTTATATTTGCCATTCTTATATGATCTCGAACGCCTTTCTCTAGCCGCATCACAAGTAAGCATTGACAAGTCTTAATGCTATTTTATCATTTATGTGACTCACAAAGGAAATTACGATACGTGTGTGTTGTGCCTCAAGCAGTCTAAGTGCATTAGAAACCAGTTACGTAACACGACTGTGTGAATAAATTGCAAAAAGTTCACTTTGTAAAAAATTGCAAATTTGCAATTTACATTCACTTGGTCCTCTAGGCAATATACATAAGGGCATAGTTGAACTCCTCAGACGTACACCATGTTCAACTACACACTTGAACCAAACAAATTTCATACTTGCCTGAATGGTCGATTTATTGGGCTGTATACTTGAACCAGTAGAAGCTCAGGTGGTAACAAGTCAAAAATGGTAGGAGCACGCCGCGTGCTTATGCATACGGCGCGTATCTTAATGAACGAAGCCCATTCGACTGATCGCGCGCGTAGAGTCGGCTACCGCTTTCGGTATTTTGCGAAGGTTCGAGAGAAATACGAAAGACGAAGGAATGACTAAGAAATCGTTACTCCCCTTATGTAATAATATGTTGATGATAGTGTGTTTGATGAATATTTTAGCTTCCGCCAAAATGTCCTCATTTGTAGTTCCATAATTCTGATGCTTGTGCAGTTTTTTTCACACTGATTAACTCCCGTTGAACATACTGCTACTTTATCAATGTGTAGTCAGTTGAAGCGGTATCGCCGCCACACTGATCTATCAAAATGTGATAGCAGCTTGTCTCTGCAGGCCTCATCAACAACATATTCTATTCGAGATTGCGTGACAACTTTGCCATGAGGGATTTGATTCATTAATTAGTTTTTCAAAAACTATGAGTGCTGGTCGAATTCACTAGACATTCGTTTTTTGTCATCGACTCACAATATCGGATAGCCGGTTTTGCGATTTCTGTTCATTTAAATATATTGTCGTTCAACAATCGGAGGCCATTAATAATTCTCACAAGCTTTTAATCGGACTTGACTTTGTTACTCGGTTATATTGGTTTCATTCGAAGGTTTACAAATTTAGGTTTGAAGTCACCGCTTTAACGGCCCCACTTTCTTTTGGCGGAATTGAAAATGCTATAAAACGATTGTTGATGATTGAACGGATAAACTTATTCGATATTCGTAAGCAATATTTTTATGAAAAATACTGTAACTAGGAGAACAAGAAAAAAGCATTATGAAATGTCATGTTTTGCTTTATCTATCTAACGAACTATGAAGTGAAATTTATTTTCGCATCAATTACTAGCAATCTCCTTTGACATTACTTTTTGCCATCTTTCTTCTTGACTGGTCCATGTTTACTTCTATGAAGCATTCAGAAGGCCATTCTTTTTCGAAACTTTTGCTATCGTTACAACCGTCTACCATCGTCTACGGAAAATGCTTCATTAAAATTTCGGTATCATGCAGCGTGTTGGCGGGCCTTTATGCCATTCGATCTCAAGTTGAGTTCGTTGAACGGTTCTGAAAAATAAAGTAAACAGATAGTTGTTTTCTCCAATAGCGCAACAATATCTAGTCCTCAGTACATCGAAAGCTTAGGGAGCGCACCGTATTTTTGTTCATAAAGCATACATCTAATTGAGTTCTCATTTGTTGGATTTTGTATTATCCATTCTTTTTAGGTTTTGAAACCATTATTGAATACCCATTCTTAGAGTTTCGATCTGCTACAAATGTTTTGCGAGCGTGTCTCAAACGAGGTTGTTTGAGTCACTCTCATAGAAATGTCTGCATGGAGTGCGGCCGGCGAAAACAAATGAAATCTAAGATATGTGAATTTAATAGAGAAAAAACAGGGCGTGCAAATGAGTAGAATTTCGCCTGAATCGGTACTGTGCACCTGTTTGCGTTTTGATATGAATGAGTGAGTTTTTCTCTTAGAAGTTTTAGAGCGTATACCGACGTAATCCAGAACATCGGCCTGCACATTTGCTGACTTGTTCCCAGACATCTGGATGATTTAGGAGGAAAGTGACTGAGCATCTCGAAAGACAAGAAGCTAATTGTTCGCAGACTGCAACTGCGACAGGTATATTCATTCCATGTCTGAATACGCGACATTTTGAAACCATCGTAATAAGTTCATGCAGTTTTAAGAAAGACTTATGATGAATTTAAGTAAGACTTAATTTGTTACCGGAAGCTAACGGCGAAGCGGTTCATTACTCCATCATTCAATCGCATTACCGCCCACGTACTTGCTCTTTCTATTACACTTGTTTAAAGACATCGGCTACCTCGCTTATCTGCAAGTTGAGGTGTTCGTTTAGTTTGTTTTTTATTAGAGAAGATCACTCTGTTCTTATTTTCGGGTCGTATTCTCTGTACAACTGTAGTGAAAATCTATATATATATCGGCGGTTTTTTCGTCAAGGAAATACTTGGACTTTCGAGTGCAATGCTACTTTTTCAGGTATACCGTCCGCAATCTTCTCAAAATTTTTGTTTTTGACTTTGCGAAGACGAAATGGTGGAAGTCAACGTTCTTGAGGGGCTCACAGTAGGCGGTAAGTGATTTGAAAGAGTAATAGTTGGAAAATACTTCAGAAATAAATTTCAGTTTAAGTATGCATTTGTGGAAATAGGCAGCGTTGATGATGATTGGTTTTCTTTAAAGAAAATTGTGATTTTTGACCGCAGAGGAAATAAAGATGCAACAAATTTTCGAGAAAACTACTACCCGATTTATAGATAAAGTTATTAATCAGTAGTTAAAACAGTTCGTTACAAAAACGTTTTCGCGGCATTTTTTCAGTATCAAATGTCCTCTCTCGCCTGTTTTCTAAAGCTAACTTCCCATGTTCACGAATTCTTATTTCTTCTTTACAACTTTGCATTTTATGGGAGTGTTTGCTGCGCTGCAAGAACATGCGGTGCTCCACATCTGTCGCATGTTGCTCTTGTTGAATGCTTGGCTCATACCCCCTTACGTGTCAACCGCATATCAGGAAACTTGGAAAACAAGAACGGCATACACTACATACTTTCGACGTTTTGCGATGCCCTTTGATCAATCAGGTGCTCAAATATTATTGAGTTTCCAAATAACGTTTTGGCATATATTTTAGTAAGCGGATTCACCGTCGTAGTCAATCTGAGTTTGGCTGGAGCAATATTCTTCTCAAAAAGCGCTCGCGTTGCTCGAGAGTATGTATTAATTGTTGGCACTTTAATTATGGATACGATATTCAATTTGGCCTATTTATTCAGCAGTATAGTTAAAATTGCCGCTCAAGGTAGAGAGATCCAATTTATTCCATATTTTTCGTTAACGCTTTGAAAAAAGCCTCCATTTACGTCGTTGGTTAACGAATGCTCTGATCATATGTGCATGAAAAGTAATGAAAAGCAGTCTAATGTGTAATGCATCTCGCCTAATTCTGTATCTCTGCGATGGGAAACACATGCGTGCATTTTTTTTTCAAACAGCCGAAGTAGTGAAGAATCACGGAAAATATCAGCTCTATGCTCGGCAATCTAATGTATAAGACCCTGATGTCAGAGTTGTTTTTGTATGACATCATTCATACCTTTATGTATTGGGCTACCGAGTGTGTAGGATCGATTGAATACAGTCACATTTGCAAATTCTTGTGCTCTCTCGTCGATGAACACTTTAAAAGTACATCACGATGACGATCGCAGTAATATCAAGTGGAAAACACTTGTCGGGGATCCAATTCAGTATGTTGGTTGCTCAAGGAAACTGTCGCACACTGCAATACCTAACTTGTAACTCTTTACCGTCAGCACTTCCAATAAAATGAATCGTGGATGATGCCCTATATGTGAGAGTGTTTAGCTTTTTTTGCCAACAAATGATCAGTCAACCTCAAATTTTTACCCTAGGGACATGGAAGTGATGAATTATGATCGATCTTTGCCTAGAAGTTCAACCGTTATTCGCAAAAAGACTGCGAATTCTTTTGATACCGAATACTTCTTGCGCCGGTGGGTATTCCAATTTGCGATGATCCGTTCTCATTACCTCGTATATGTTTGCAAGGCATCATTTTTTCTTCCACATAGGCGTTCGCATTTGTGAAATAGTACATTTGTTTCACTGCAACTAATTTTTGATATTTTATTCCAAACAATCAGCGTCTTAAACGATCGTTGATCTTTAATCGCCAAAATAGCAGTTATTTCAGTGATTAGTGATCAGCGGTACCTTATCAAAAATAAGTGATAGGATGGAGTATCGATGCCTTATTTGTTTGAAAACAACAGCTATTAGGGCAAAACAAAGTTATAATGGACAGTGGCACAAATCCGATTACATCATTTCGCCCATAAATGAACAAAGATCTAACATAAATTAAATTTTAAAATGTCACAACGCTTACTGCCAGTAAAAGTGAGTGTGATCTTTCAGAAAGCATAAGATCGAATAACACCAAAATAACTTCCAAAGATTAACCTGCTTTATGCATAGGGAACTTCACAATGCAGTCACCATTGTGTAAATTATGAATGAAGCTTGAAACATAACAATGATTTTCAGAAAGGCCATCACGATTATCGTGTGGTATTCAAGCATTTCCATGCTTCTTCTTCATTATCGGTACTCCACTGGTCGGTTTCTCGATCGTTTTGGTTGCCCTGGATCGATTCTTTGCGGTGATCAGCCCAGCTAAATATTATAAAAGTGATGCGAAACAAGCCTGGAGTGGTGTAACAGGTAAGCAGCAACTAATAAATCGTGGTTAGAGAAATAATGAGCACTGGAAAAGCATAGTAGAGTTTGCGTAAATCCTAACGAAAAATGTTTCTCATGGAAATTGTTCTGGAAGATAATTCTGGGTTCGCTGACTATTTTATTTATAAACTTCTTGAAGTGGTTTCCCTCAGTTTTAGATATGTACCGATAACTGCCAATTTTTTCAAAGCAGCTCGCATACCTCGCCTCCTTTAGCTTTACGTTTGGCTTTTGGTTTCGTTTTTCACTTCCTTGCCGATGAAGATGAATGCAAAAGTAGAGATGAATGAAACAATGTTCTTTTACAGTATCGCTGATCACTGCATTTGCTATCCTACTTGTGTTCATCATCTTAACGATTGCACGAAGAGGGAAATGTGTATTAGGCTTCACCGGAGTTGCTTTGATTATGCCGCTCCTTCGCTATATTCGAATTTTATCAATCGCTTTTGCAATTGTGCTCTACGTTGCTATTTACCTTTACATGGTGATTTTTTACCGTACTCAATAGGTTTGCGCAAGTTATGTTTACTTCAAAACAGCGATTCAATTTAGCATACAAACTTATGCAAATCGCATTAGGGTGTTGCCATATTGTTATGCAATGGTCTCTTCATATGAGTTGTGCAGCCATTTCGATCGTCATCAAACAAAATCACTTTATGTTATCAATTTTAAATCGATTACTGAAGAGTCTTATTTGTTTCATTTGTTTCGTATATTTTGTATATGAATCGTATATTTGAAAATGAATTCTATATTCGTATATACATTTGTTTCGTATATACACTTGAGAATAACAACCAGATTAACTAAATAAGCTGATTAATGATAATTGCCTTCAACTTTATAATAGCTGCAACCAAAATTTTTCGTGGCCTTTTTTTTTCGCCTACAAGCAGTATAGCTATAAACGGCGTAAGTTTTTGTCCGAAAATTAAAAACAGTTGCACCTACTTCTTGCGGTTAATCAATCAATTCATTTAGTTGGAGTTGGTGGATTATGTTTCAAAATTCTTTCGAAATGTGATATCTAATTTTAAAATGGGTCGTAAGGAATGCGTCAGTTATTAGATTATTAGAGCTTTTAGCCTTCAAACCGATAATGCGATGATAGATTAACCCCCTCCTCCCTCCTACGCCCCAAAAAACTGCTTCGTTTATTGGTCAAATGCCCAAAAAGCGTGCGATCAGTCTTTCAAATGAAAAAAAAAGACAAAATGTATGAAAAATTTTGACGATTTCTTTTATCTAGACTAGTGTTGTATTAGCTTCTCAAGGTTAGCTGATCGATGAACGTTAACTTTGCTCCGCTCTTTCAGCTTCGCAATCAGGATAAAGTTGCTAAAAAATTGGGTCAGCAGAACGCAATGAATCGAATGGTGTCGATTTTGAAAACAGCCGGTACTTTTTCTCTTCTTTATGCTGGTTTTCAGGCATGTTTATGAGCAATTAACGCTCATTCGCTTCAAGCAGATCAATCGCTTAATAATGGCTCAATAATTTTGGCAAATAAAAGTGGTGATCGATAGCGATGGTTCGGTTCGGAGTTAATCTTAGCGCAAAAAAAGAAAGTAGTGAACTTTGCATCGCTTTGGTTATGTTTTAAATAGAAGAAAAGTGTTCATCAGTCTTATAACATTAGGTGTTCGTTTAAGGGTAATCATTTGGTAGGGTAGCGTAGAATTTCGTTTTGCGTACTATGCTTTCTTCATAATGGGAATTAAATCGTTCATTGACCCAGTTAGACGATTTAAACTATCATTGCGAGTACGGTATACTGCGCTAGCCCTCTGGCGCGTTTTCTAGCTTATTGCTAAGTAGTAATGGTGATAATTAGCAAATTGTTCTAACGCTTCTTTACTTTTATCATTTGCTTCGTATTGAGAGCCCGCAATGTTTTGATTCTGGTTTTTTTTCCGATATTTTCTGCACCGTTTCACTACAGTGTTTTGCCTCACAAGAATATCTTTTATGGAATGTTTTCAGTGATAGCAGTTTTGCCAGCCGTGCTGTGCATTTTCATTCCGGACATATTGCTTTCATTCGGCGTACTGGTTAAGCAAACCGATTGGTTAAACTTTGCGATAATGTTTAAAGGAGCAGCAAACATTTTTATTTATACGCTTCGCCATCGAGATCTCAGAAAGTGTGTGTGTTCGATGTTCTCTCGTAAACCTCATTTTAAGAGTCACGCTAAAGTGGCCATTTTCGTAACGCACAGCGGAGTGATCAGCTCCAGTACTCGAGAGCTAAGCCGCGTCTCGTGCTGTCAAATATGATATTTTTACGAAATAAGCTGTTTCCAGGTTTTGTAAATGTCGGCATAATTTATTGAATATCCGAATGCACGAAAATAAATATTATTTAAATGTTAAACGCGATAAATGCACGAATCAACTTCATGTTCAGCATAACAAATTACAAAGTTGTTGCGTTTTTGCAAGTATATTTTTGCGAGTATGCAATTATCAGGGGCCGTGCCATAAGTGGACTCCATTCTGAACCGCAGGCTGAAAGAAAAATAAGTTGCGTGAAACGAATTCTATGTAGCTTCAGCTCGCGTAGCTCATGAAATTCGGACTAGCAGGTCCCGCCTGAGTTATGGCTTTCTGAGCCAGTTGCAATATAGCCGCTATGTAGAACTTAGTCGCATACCACGTCCCGCATATTACTGTTCGCTTTATCCTTTCTCAGAATCCTCTGTCAATAATTTCTGCTGCTTCGGAAAAGCAGAGTCCTCTCGCTTCGGAAAAGCAGAGTCC
>JPKZ01000817.1:14155-32934 GCA_000803305.1 Toxocara canis
TTTTTTTTGTTTCGTACAATTTTTGCCTTAAGTCGACAGACAGCTGCGTTTATTCTCCGATCAACGAACGGTTCATCATTACATTCACAGGTCAATCACTAATTGGGACCAAAAGCCAGAAGGAGAATTTATCGCTATTCGAGAACAACACGATAAATGGCGATTGCGATAAAGTTTGCTTGGGATAGAGGATGAAATGCGAAAATTCTTTTTTCATCGATTTCTCCGAAGAGTGTTTCAGCAGTAAGCAGAAATAGCTACAGCATACATTGCACTGAATCGCCGCAGTTATTTTAAAACTTCCTAAGCTTTCCATGCGTTTCTTAAACTGAGTATGGAAGGTCTATTGTTTATATAGTTTTGGCAACTTCTCAGTACCGTAATTTGATTCTCAAGCATTATGCCTAACTGAACGATTTCAACCGAGATTGCGGATATCCTGACACTCGTTTCAGCTTGTTTTTGCTAATTCTTGGTGGTGGATGATGAGCGCAAAAATGTTCTTATTTATTTCTGTTGTCGTTTGCTTCACGCAATAGCTTTGCACTGCCATCTTATTTTTTTTTTCAATGTGTTATCCGCACCACATCGATAACAGTTCAGTGATCAACACTTCATATTGCAGTTGAGAATTAACTGCAACCTCTCTTGTCAGTGCTGATGTTGATAGTGTGAAATAAGCTGTTTCCAGATTTTGCTATTGTTTACCACAATATATAAAGCATTCGAATAGGTCGAAACAAACATTATTTGAATATATTTATCAGTGACAAATGTAGTCAATGAGTTTGTTGTTTGGCATTATAAAAGTTCAAAATCTATTGCGCTTTTTGTAATTTTCAGGGGACACACAACAAGCGAATTCAATTTTGAACTAGCCAGTGAAGGGAAAATGAGTTTTGCGTGAAGCGGATTGATTCTTCATAATCTCAGCCTGTGCATTTCATGAAACCCGCAACGGAGCCATTATTTTCGATACTGTTGATTATTAAGCCGATTGTTACAAAGCCGCATGCTACTTAGTCACCTATCACGTCACGCCTGATAATAACTGGTTTAGTAACGCACAGCTAAATTGTACGAGCGATTCAATCGAATAGAATGAGAAAGACATTCTGATAATAACGGAATCAAATGTAGGCAACTCAGTCATAATGGCGTATAAAATTCCTTCGCACATTCACTAACTACACATTAACCATAAGCCTCGCCGAATACAATGAGCCGAATGCAGTTCATTAATTGATGGTTGTCCCAAGAGTGCAGCCAAAACAGGTTTCCAACTTACAGCGAATCTTTCGAATGCTTTAATAAGTCTATGAGGGTTTATTGGTGGAAATCATAGTAAAAAGTAATGACAAACTGCGGTAACAGACGACAATCTTCCCTACCACGTCCCCTGCCAAAGACCGTCTGGACCCTGAAAACAGCGCTAAAATTCCCTTCCCTGGAAAACTAGTTTTTCCCCTGAAATGCCGCATTTACGGAAGATTTTTTTCTTCTGCGAGGCATAAAAACTTTTATTATTCCGACGTATAAATATCAAATTTTCATCGCTTTTGATCTTAATAAGTTCAGTCCCACTGCGATATGAAGGAGAGGAAAGAACGAGAGATGAGAGAGGACAACAATAAAAATGGACAGAGAGGGTAAGAATAAAAGTAGTTGAATAAATAACAGAGAAAAGATTACATACAGAATTGAATAAACTTGAATAAAAAATAAAATAAAGTAAAAGTAAAAATACTTGGTGTTTGTTAAAGGTGATCTTGTATTGAAGTCCAACGTAAAAAACGTGGGGGGTCAACCGAAAATTCGCTCAAATTTATTAAAACATGGCCTTTCTATGATAAAAATTCAACGAATTTTTCTCGGTCATCATGTCTTTCTGTTCCACCCTTTTTCTGTCCGCTTCTGCTCTGTTCTTGTCACCCATGCGATCGGTTCCCTCCTGAAGTACTATGGCGGGACCATATGTGCATAAAGATATTTTCGGTCTTTTCTTACATTTTTAATAGTCTAAATGGGCAAACAGTTCCTAAAATGCCCTTCTTATACATTCCAGAATCTTTTGCCATCAAGCAGTTGCGGCTACAAGATCAAATTGCACGTCCCGCGTTGAACTTTTAAAAAGAAGGTTTATGCTCAGTTTGCAAACCATCATCTATGCGTTTTGCATCGCTAAACTGCGCTAGTGATGAAGTACTTTAGCGTGATCGAACGCTCAGGAAATCCGACCAAAATGTAGATAAAAAAACGCCAAATTAGAATCGTTTCATGCGAGGGAAATGATACGCATTTTGTAAATAGTTAATAATGTCATTAAACAAACTGATAGTTAATAAATTAATTAAATCAACAGCATTCTGCCAATAGTCATTTTGTCATATCACATAACGTTTCATTAAGAACAAATCTAATAGTTAATAACGAAGCGCTTTTTTGCTTCCTTGATTAGGCGATCATACGCCGCATAGTTTCTCGTCTATAACGTACTTCGTTTTTCTGTCTTTCTGTTGTCGTGAATTCTTTTCGGCATATTTGTTTGCCATTATTGGTGCTATTTTTGCTCACTCTCAACAAACAGTTTCTTTTATTCTCTCAACAAAGATTTATTTTACCGATCAATCAATTAAAAATGGGACCAGAGGTCAAGAAAGCTCAGAAACGAAGCGATCTCAGTATGGCAGCAAGTCAAAATCGCATAATAACACTTCTATTCGCTTTGTTCATTTCATTATATCGGCTGGCAAATCTTTAGCCCAAGGATATGAACACTGCGTCCCTTTATGCTGCACTGAAATGGATGCGATGTACGAAGCACGCCTTACTTGTTCCTCAAACGGAAGATGTGGTCTGTAAACGAGGAAATATGCTAGCGCACCACAGAAACTATCCCCGGCGCCCTGAAAAATCACTTTAAAAATTTACTGGTAATCGCTAATTTCTCCTCAGTGGACGCCTAGCTCATATTTAAATGGTCGAGAGTTTGAACCCATCCCAACGCCCACTTCTACGTGAATAGGCTAGCAACAGTGCGCAGTAGGATAATTCTCTCAGTAAGATTCAGCAAGCAAGACGTAGTAACATACTCTTTGAAAGCTTCAGCAACCACAGTCGTTCGTTCAGTAACGGCTTGAGAAACGATGTCTTCGATCTACTCTTGCTCAACCGGTTTTTTCCTAATTTGCTTGATCGGCATTGCCGGCTCTTTTAGTGTACCATCCCGGTCATGATGACACTCAGCATTGCCTACCCCACCATCCACTTAGGACTCAAACTTTTCATGAGTCGTATACACAGTAAGCAAAAAGTTATAAACTAAACGCTTCACATGAAAAGAGAATTATACATATAAACTTTTGCCCATTTACTTGGTCTTTATGAATTATCGAACAGTTTTATGCGAAACTCGCCAATCACTAACGATAAGATCCAACTTAAAAGTTAAATATTATAAATGATTCCGTTATTCGACGATTTTAGAAGCTTAAAAGTAAATCCACACTTCTTACGATAACATCCGCTCGCTGTCTGGGTAGTTCTTGATTCCTGTTTGGGAGAACTGAAGCGTTACGAACTGATGCAATCGTTCAAACTTTCAAGTGTCATAACGAAAAGAGGGCACTCACAGTAGTATCGACGGCTTTAACAACATTCGCCTCGACGTGCTTTAGGAGACCATCTTTCGTTGCAATAACAGAACCATTCTTGCCAAGCGTAGCGATAACAGCCGATGGTCCATAAGACAGTAATGACTTTGATGCATTCATCGCGTCTTCCACTGTTTTGGCACTCATTCCTGAGAGAAACTCTGTCTGAAATAAGAATTTTGCTTTTAAAAGTGTTAAATATTCAAAAAAAGCAATGGAGTTTGTGGCGCACAAGAGTGAAAATTATAGGCCAAACCTGGTATCCAAAAATTTGCCAGTTGCGCTGCTTTACATGAAATTTACTTTCATTACGGAAAATACGCGTTTCTCTGTCTATTTGTAAAACGGGTAACTTTTATTTATCGACGAAAACTTGTGATGGAATTAAGAACAGCCCACCCTCCCTTCTGGTGCAAAACCAAATCTCCTTCTGGAAAGGCCTCGAGAAATTTATCCAATTAGAAAAAAACTCTCATAACAAGGAACCTTACCTCATTTTCGTTTGTGCAAAGAATGTCAACATTCTTCAGAATTGCCTTGTCGAAGTTTCGCTCGCCAGGCGCAAAATTAAAGAAAGTACGCACTGAAACAATGGCAATAATACCGTATTTGCCGTCAGACATATCACCACCCCACCATTTGGAACCGATCAATTCAAGATACAAAGATGAAAGGAAATAGCCGATCCTCTTGGATTTCTTTGTCAGAAAGCGCACTTCACGGTTACGAATTACCCTAACACCGGAAAATACAACACTTTCGGCCTACAAATACCGTAAAAAATACAGCTCTCCTTGAATGAAGCTCGCCCTCAGACGACTCTTGGAAAAAAAGCTCCAGAAAACGAACTGCTGTTACGAAGGCAAACTCGTTTATTTCTGTCTTTAACTTTACTCTATGAGGTACTGAAACAAAAGTTTGCCATCGCAATGCTTCAGTAGTGCGCGTGTGCCTTTCACGATTTTCGCCCTACTCCACATCGTCCCTGTGGTGTGGAAAAGAGTGAAAAGGATGAGGAAGAGAGGTGGGAAGTGAGATGAGGAGGAGACGTCGCAAGGCGAAGGGGGGAGAGAGCCCGTTTCATCATCGTGTGCGCTACGGTTTTGCGGCCAATAGTCTCAATCATTCCGTTAAGAAAATTAAAATTCCTTACAATCTTCTGTATAATATATAGACGAAGATCACCAAACGCTGTTCACATTGACCGACCCGGTCTTGCTAAAAATTGTGCGGATATTCAATTTTAAAAAAAAGAAAAAAAGATGTGCAAGACTTCATAAATGATCCATTTCACCTTCACACGAACACCGTCAATTTAGTGCTCAATTTCGAGGCATCTAATCCAGGTTCTCTTTGGGTTTCTGCCATATAGCCCACATGTAATGTTCTCCACAGTGCTTTGTTACTGAGGTTAATTCTTGCGGGATAATATCAGAGCGTGTCTAAATCTTTTAGAGTTTCGATAGAACAAGGCCAAACAATAAACCGTTATTCCTCCTGGCGACCTCGAGAGCTTTCTTAAGTGCGTCGACTTTGATTTCGTATTGACAAATGAGGATTTTTGCCTTTGCAATAACACTTTCAACGGCTTCCGCACGATCTGGTGTTAGTTCAAGATTTGCGCCCAAAGTCACTACAATTGAATTCTCACCTGAAAATAAGTGAAGTTTAAGATAACAAATAGTATACGCCGAAACAGTAACCTAAAAAAGTGCAAAACACCGCCTCATATATTAATGTTCTTAACTGTTTATGAGGGAGAGGCATAATTTTGAGCAATTATAATCCCAGTGGACATTCAGAGGTGAGCTAAACCCCATTTCCAACAGCGCCAAAGGTGGTTCAAAGTGACCGAGTCTTGAGACGTACACGGGACGACTATTAAATAAAAAACCAGCAGTAACATGAATGGATAACGAATTCATCAATATACATGACGGGCTGTGGTAATCGGGATCGCTACATGAAACCCAACAAGAAAAGATCATCGAAGAAAAGACGTTTCCACACGTTTTCTCTCACTTACCGTGGTTCGCATAAAAGTTGTGATATTTATATTTCTTGCTCCAGCAAACTATGCTTGTCACATTTTTTTCTTTTTTATTTGTAAATGATAAAGGCAGCTATCTGTAAATGATGAAACCGAGGTAACTAATTCATTGTGTCTAAAAGCATTTTTTGGGCTTGCACGAGTTCTTTCGTTGATGTTCCCATCCTCGTTGTTTCTCACAACCGAACGACAACCGATTGTGACAAATGCACTTCATGAGGCAACTACTCGACCTTTTAGAATAATTACTGCAAGAGAACGTGATGGCTAGATTCAGTCTCGAATTAAGGTACCTTCGGTACTTTCTTAGCAATATCTGAGGCAGAAAAGAGAGAAACGAGTCACACAGGAGGTTGCTGTCATTATCGGCCTAAAAGAGGATGAAACCTTCGTAACTTAAACAAAATTTCTCTAAAGAAATTCTTTTTCTTTTTTTTTGTAAATTAGAAAACACGATACGTTTCCTGTACCGATATTTTCCAGAAAAACCCGTACCTTACCCTTCCTTCCCCCCCCCTCCATCTTCCATACGTGCACAGTTTGGGTATGTTGGTTGCCACTAAAAGCCAGATTGTGTATGGTCGTTATGTGTGGATGGAACCAGAGCAAGCTGATCATTTTCATAGAAATGAAGCAATTAAAGGGCTGGACATCTAAGTAATTATCTTTCCCAAAAAGGCGTTTATTGTCTTTTGAAAGGATAAAAACATGCATACCATGCTGTGAAACAGTCACCATAGCAGTTGCTGTTCCAACGGTATCACTGACTTCAATATAGTCTGTGATAACATCGCTGCTCTTCAGCGCGTCTATATTCAACTGACCGAACATGTCCCTGCCGACCTGAAATTACTCGAAAGAGTCTTCTCATCATCTCAGGCAGATATATCACAGCTGGGCCCCCAAACCTCACCGCTTCTTCCACCCTAGTTGACCTCCTTTTCATTCTTACTTTCAGGATTTAGCGTTGAAAATTCGATTGCCGGAAGAAAATATTCGAATTTTATTGTGCTCTAAAGCCACTTACTTTGGTACTGCAAGTTTCTCAGGCACTGTATTTCAGGAACGGGACTACTCATTTCTTGAATTTTTTACACTTTCAGCCTCATTATTCCCGAATGTCTGAACTGATCTGCGAAAGGTTTCATGGGCTCCTTTTCTTACTATGTGGCCTAGGAGTAGGGATTTTCCATGTGCACATAAAAATCGCCACCCTTACGGCTTCATTTTTGAAAAAAAAAATCTTCCACGTTACGCGCTTTGCCTGCTCAGTTGGAATCACTAAAATGGCAAACAGTACATGGGTTGACATCATGGGAAATTTTGTGCTAATTAAACAATTTAAGATTAGGCATCGGTTCGTCGATAACAATCTTCTTCGACCTTCCTAAACTATCAGAGTCGTCCACAGAAAAGAATTTGCAAAAAAATTTTGCTGAACTGTTAACTCACCCTGCCGATCATAACAACACTGCCACCCAGACGTGCTGCTTGGACGGCTTGGTTAGATCCTTTTCCTCCTGGGCCAGATTCGAAGGATAAACCACGAACCGATTCACCCGGTCTAGGGAATATTTCCGTGTAACTGAAAATGCGATATCGATAAAGATGTTCAAGTAATATACAGCAGCCAGTTTCTTATATTAGATTTATGCTTTATAATGTATATAACACAACCGAAACTCTGTTTATAGTTGTTACACGTTTTACTTTCAGAAAGCAACAATTAATCTCAATATGTCAAATTCTCTTATACGAAGGCCGCAACAACTATCGTCTTCTCAGATAGCAATCAGGAATGCCTCGCAATTGTAGAATCTATTTTCTTTGGTCATAAAAAATAAGCACACTTTCGTCAAACAATTGCCCTTGCATTTTCCGTTAATAGAAATCGGTTGCGCATTAGCTATTATAAACATCGTACAATACGAAACATTTGGCTCTATTTCTCCCTATTTTCGCTCTTCAAAAACGTATCAAACATTCAGCTCGAGGTTGCTCATATGCAGTTGGCCACAGAATAAAATCACTTAAAGACTGTCACTGTCCAAGCAATTTTCGCCAAAATATACTTGTTGTCGAATTTTTTCCACCCGAAATTTGGCGCTTCACTTGAATGTTCGCCTGAATTTCCGGTGGCGCCTTGTTTTACCGACCAATTTGAACAACGCTGTGTAAGCTTTAACCGGATTCCATGCTGCTTTCAAATGAGTGGAAGCCTCGACGAAGAATCAAAACCTTCTTCGCCATCAGATTTTTGCATGGATGGAAGGCAGAAAAAAGAAAACAGAGCCGATAGCCTCCAAAAAAAAGTTTTTGCAAATACCACTCATGGAGACAACTTACCTTGTGAGATCGTGGACGATACTGCCGAAAACAACTATGTCAGCCATAGTACCTGTAAAAGAGCGATAAGCCCTTAAGGACTGGTGCCACCGGTTGAGAAAACGCAAAGTGCGCACAGCATTCTCTTAGACAGTATGCACTCACATCGTACAGCCACCACAGAAGCGGAATAACGTAACTGCACAATCCTTATAAACTACCCCAATCATCGCATGGCATCATTCAGACCACCCATGCGCTCAACAATTCAACATATACGACAAGCCACGAAGCATACGAACAGATGTACGTATAAGTACAAATATAACTATTTATTCACGGTCATATAGAATAGCCGCACTTGGTTGAATGAAGCATGTTAAAAACGTGTTTGAAGAAAAAGCGCTAATAAAATAAATACCACAATGTCAACAAATAAATGAACACCGACTAACAAGCAGTAGATAACGTCAGTGCACCCCAGGAAAACACATAATTGCTTAAATATAGAGTTCACCTTGAGTCCCACTCCATCATGAATGGAAAGCGGTTCCGGAATGTGACCGTCTCGTCGAATAGCCCAACGTTGCGAAGCGAATCCAAGTACTTTCATAACAACGTTTAAATTTCACACCGTAATATGAGACATCAAAGCACTTTAGTTCGCTTAACGTTTCATTGTACGAAACAAATTTTTTAAATTTTTAAATCCAATACACCAAAATGTCATAATTTTTAGTCTCAATAAACACTGAAGTGAGGGAAACAAAGCATTAAAAAACATAAAGTTTAGTTTGAAATTCGATCTCTTCTCGAAGGGTCGCAAAAAAAAAAACCAAGATTTCCAGGACTTTTATTTTAACAAATACGGTACTACAAGGAATGCCGTTTTATATCGTTACTAGAAACAACAACGAATTTCCTTTTCACAAGTTAGATATTAATTCCTAGCTTAACACACTTCATCTGGTAACTATTCCACTTCCATGGAATATTGCGTGGCAGTCCTCAAAAATAGATATCTCATCACGATCAGCAACAATTGCATTCAATGCAAATGTTACTGCGAGCACGCTAATATATTTCAGTGTAGTTAAGGCTGAAAATCGAACGATACAGTGAGTACAAATCGTTTTTTTTTCCAAGCTGTTGACATTTTCGCACTCAAATTTATTGAGTTCTTCAAACTGTTGAATTATATTCGGAGACAAACCTTCAATGAAAATTTCATTACCAATGAGCATCATAGAGCGCAGTTTTCAAACTGCACTTTATAACATCTATAAACAAAACTTGAAGAAAACAAAGCAAGAAATGCGCCAAAAGTTGCGCCGAAACGAGAAGAAAAGATATGAATAACATCAAGCATATATTATTATTTAAAATTTAAAATAAACATTTATCTCGTAATGCCTAGAGAAATTGTATTTAAAAGGCATTCATTCTAAACAGAACATTTTCTAGAATACAGGCTGTGCCCAGTTATGCTCTTTTCGAGGGAGTACAATGCACTAAATTGGACCATTTTTACTGATGTTAAAGTATGGAAAGAAGCAGCTACCTCAAAATATTGAGTTTGAAAAATGTAAAACTGCAGAGCCACGTCGACCCTGCTCCGAATCAGAGAGAAATAAAAATCCTGACCTCGGCTCAGGCCTGACAGGAACGTGATTCGCACATAGAGTTTTGGAAAACAAAACTTCGGCTCCAATTCCGGTTTCAAACATGGCTTCACTTCGGCATTGGAACACCTCTATGACCCAGACAAAGGCATTCATTGCTCAAGCATTCTAAACGTTCCACGAAATCAAATGTATGATTGTTTCCATAGAAGCTGCGGTTTTTTTTTTCATCGCCAAAATATTACATAGTTGGTGAAGAACGATGATTTCCGCCAAAAGTTTTCTCATTTAAAAACATGTCTCGCCCATTCGGAAGTTCAAGTTCATAATTCATTGCAAATAACTGCCTAGTCCTTCATGAATACCACTGATTTATCCTTGGCCAACGTAATCGTGAGAGCAACAGAGAGAGGTTTTGTTGGTTCTCTTTGCTACTATTCAGAACAAAATTGTCTAAGAGAGACCTAATATGGAAGGACTAACCAAAGGTTTTATACGCTGACATATGGTATGAAAAAAAAAAGAAACTATCCTTTCGACGGTTCACATTATAAAATGCTATCAAACAAGCGTTCGTAAACGTCACTGATAGTAACAAAGTTGTATTACAAGCGACCTTTAGGCGCCAGTATGATGTTAGCCCTATGGGTGAAAAAGCTGACGAATGAAACGACCAGTTTTCGTGTTTGACGTTAATAGCTACTGAAACGTGATTGCATAATCGTTATATGAAGAAAGCACCATACGTCTTAGAAATTCAAGAGTGTCAGCAAGCATATTCAGCAGCTTTTCCCATCATACACTTTAGAGTTCTATTTAACACATTTGCTTCAGAAAATCCATTATTGTTTAGCATTGAGAAGAAACACTACATGTTATCGTTGAAAGACCACTGACCATTGTTGGCTGTTCGTTCGTTAATGAACTTATGTAAACAACATTATCATCTACTGAAGGAGTATAAAGAAATAAAAAATATGAGTAAAAAATTCAAATAAATCAAGCAATAATATTTTCGCTCGCAGCGCAAACGTAGAATGGCTTGGTTTAGCTGCTTGTGACCCCGGAGATACTTTTTGGTTTAGCTGGGATTATAATCGTTGACCTCCTTCGAGCACGTTGACATAAGATCAGAATCACTATAATATACATCGGAAAATTTCCGCTCACCCAGCGCAATAATAAAACCGTTAATTGTTATTGATCACTCTCACGACAAGTTTAAAAAAATATGACCAAATAAATAATTAATAGAAAAAATGAGCCGCAAAATAAACAATAAGTTGTTATGATGCATGATACGCGCTTAGGTAGAATTAATGGAAAGTGATGGAGAGAACGCCGTGGAGATGCTAGCCAAAAAAAATAGAACGGAAATTTCGCCCTCGATAAGGGGCTCGTGACGGTAAAAATAAACCCGGAAATCCCAAGAAGCTGGTACGCTATGTTGCTTTTGTAATCTTACGCATGAGTGCAACCAGATGCACTTTTTATAAACGATTACTGAAACATGCTGAACGAAGCATATTCATTTTTAAACTCAACTGATGCAGACATTCGCTTGAGATCCATTTTCCGAAAATGCTTCATAATCTGACAACTACAAAGCGTTCTTCCATTTGCAAATTTTCTAACGCATCATGCTATCAGTTGCATTTTTCGAAGATGACAAATTAATTAGAAAGTTGGTTAAGACTCCTAGTTAGTGCTCACCTAAACTGAAATTAAAAAGCATGCACAAAGACGCGTTGACATGGCGGTACCGCCCAGCGCTCTGCGAATGCAAACTGCGTAAAATAATGTGGAATTAAAAACAGCATGTACCAGCGGGCGAAAAGACAATGTAAACGCACAGAAACGTTGCAGAAGAAACGGTTTAGTACACTGGCTTTTCCCATCCCAACGCAAACAGTATCTAAAGTACCCAAGGACAGATACATGTACAGTCCTCTCGTGCATTGCTCGCTTGCTATGTGAAAAAAAGACAGAAATTTTTAAAAAATTACACAAAGCAAACCAAAACAGAGTTTAGAAAACGAGGAGCGCGGAGACGAGAATCGTCGACCGAACAACAAAGCTCAAAAAAGACTCTGGAAATTTTTTTTTTTCAGTTGAGGAACGCATAGCAGACTGACGCTGCAATTGATTGGGTCAGTGAAATGAGGTTCATGTAAATTGCGCATGCTGCCACGTTGGATTCCCATTTCCCAAAAAAAATTTTTTAAACATTTTTGAGTGCGACTAATACGCATAAAATAGTAGTGGAACGAAGGAACTAGGGAATAAGGAAGGAGCCTTTACGAGCGTAATCGATATAGACAGATTGACTGTCATAGCGTCTGACCCAGATTGTTTGCAAAGAAAACACCGTGCAGTCTGCCGTCCTGTGCGTTAAAAGCGGGGGAAGGAAACGTGTACGGTAGCGGCGTATTTGGCGCTTCGCCAGCATTCAGTGCATGCGATGAAAGATATGCAAAGTGATACTGGCAGTAAACAACGCACGCCGACATCATGCTCATTTCTGTCACTCATCTTATGCGTTCATTGGCAATGGACTACACATAAGCGAGCCATTAAAAGCGAAAAGCGTGAGATATATTATCGACTCGATCGCCACCACTAAATAATACGGTAGGAATTTTGACCTTCACTCCTGTATTTTGCGAAGTTTTGTTTTCCGAAGAGTGGGAACAGCTGGGGACTCTACGTCGGCCAACCATATTCCACTGGAAGTTAAGCTACAAAGTTAGAGCAGAAAGCAAAAAAAAAAAGGTTTCAGTTTTAAAGTAAGACTATGAGGTCACATGCTATGCATAGTAGGCACCAGCATCACGGTTTTCGCTGAGTAGAATGAACAGTTTTTGCAGCACCTTCAACAGGCATTTCCGGCAATCTTTGGGATACAGACCACTGGCATGCATGCAATGCGAATAAGATCAAGCTGTTTGTTCAAAAAGCAGTGCACAGCAATCCCGCTACATTTCCGGCTTAACTACGTACTAAACCTTTGTTGAGTGAAATATGGCAAATGATTATTTTTGCTTAAAGCAGCACTAGATGGAATTTTTTAAGACGGCGTCGAAAACTGGCAGAGTAAAAGTTGAGGATATAGGGTCTCAATGAAGTCAAAGGTCTTCGAAAAAGTTGAATAGCGAGAATGTCGAACACTCGACGAGAGCTCACTTGGCGACCCAGCTCCCGGGTTTCGACTCGCCATTAATTTAAAGACGTTTTGTGATAGCAATAATGATGCTCTTCTATCATCTTGCCTTACACATAGAAAAACGATTCAGCATGCCACTTTAGCAGTTGTCGAGATGAGCGTTTTAATTCGTAAGTCGTCTGCGCCTCAATACTCTCCAACACTTAACGAACAGCATGCGATAACATCAGTTAAAATAAGAAAACTCTAACGCCAAGGAGGCATAAACAAGGGTTGCGGATTCCAACACCTAAATGTCAAGAAAGAAGTCCTTACGATCATTTAAAAACATGACTTATACTCCTGAGCATACCAATCACTGACTAACAGCATCCCGCTAAAAGTTCCAGTTTTCACACTGTACTTCGGCAGTCGAACAGTATCAGAACACAAAAGTACTGCTGCTTTTGTTGCATTGCACCGCACTGGTGAGGTTCGCTTTGAAATGTACTACGACGGCAGAGCTATGCACTCGTAACAAAACAAAATGTAAGAACAAAATACAGCACAATATAATAACAGTATCATACGCGCGCCAGTGCACGAAAAATTCATATCATGTCTCTCCTTTGTGACAATTACAATATCCATAGTAAAAAAAAAGTGACCGCAGTGCATCGTTGTCCGCAAACAGATATCGCACCAAATTTTATGGCTAAACAAAGCGTTGCTACTAATTCAAATCACTTCCCCCGTTGCTACTAATTCAATTTACTTCCCAACAGTGGTTGATGGCTCCGAGAAGAAAATTATCAAAATCGGAATTGAAATCAGAATTCGATCGTTGCATTCGCTATAAACGCTTAAAGGAATCGCGGATAATTTTTCACCTAAAGTTTGAGGTACAAAGTTTGACGTTGCTACTAATTCAAATCACTTCCCAACAGTGGTTGATGGCTCCGAGAAGAAACCAGAATTCGATCGTTGCATTCGCTATAAACGCTTAAAGGAATCGCGGATAATTTTTCACCTAAAGTTTGAGGTACAAAGTTTGATTAGTACTTTGGCACCTTTTCAACTTCTAAGAACAGCAGATGAGCGCATTTATTATAGAATGGCAAAAAAAGCAAGCACAGTTTTTTCAAGCTCTACGATATTGGCGGAAATTGTGTTGGAAGAGCCTTCTTTATGACATCCAAATAAATGCTTACTTTTAACACATGCGATGTACCTCCATCATGGTTTCAAAATCACCAATTCAACACGAATAAACAACACATATGGTGGAGAAGTCAACAGGGAAATTAGATAAACTGTGATGTTGTCAAAAAGTAATTATCGCTTCTTTTATGAAAACCGAATAAATTTACAAGGTAAAACGATTGGTGGTTCGTCGACGATGATACATCTAGCGCAAAGTCGTTTTTTGATCTCACCCAATTCGATAATCGTGAGAAAAATGAAAAAAATGTTGTAGATAAATAACGGAATTTACCAAATGAGCGAAAGAAATAAAATAACAGTTAGGCGAAATTCAAGGAAAACGTTGAAACGCAGAAGTAACAAATACGGGGGCAGAAAGCATTTACTGATCGATTAGACCGCACACTGTACGACAATGTGAGAAGTGGTTGCATATTTGCAGAAGAGAAATAGAGCGATAAAAAAAGAAAATGCTAGACGCAACCATGGCACACTCAACGCACAAGTGAAGCAGCCCATTCAAAAGCACCATAGCTGATCGGTGTTGAGGTCGATCCGATCGGTGTTTGGTTTGTGCTGCACATACGTTTGCTCGATCGTTTCATGCTTTTCATCAACGCTGAGCACAATTGAGATTTATTATGAGCATCACGCATAAAGGTGTGTGATCGTCGTTGAATTGCAGTATTCGAAATGACGCTGACACTGATCGATTTGGACTAAGAAATTTTTTGGTCATATAGGTATTGCGATGTTTTTGATCATAGCGTTGCACGCTTAACTACAACAATAACGAGCTTTTAGGCCGATCATTCGACAACTGTTACTTCCAAATGCCACATTTAGTATGATTGTTGCGAAAATTGCGCCACACAGAGATCAATTAGCGCATTCCGCATGAATATTGCGCTAAACATTGGCAACTCTAAGCGACACTGATATAAAATTATTTGAAATCTTCCACCTGTCGCTCATCGGTCTTTTAAACGGATATCATATTCTAATGTAAATGCAATCTTTTTGTGCTTGAACTGAAAGCCGACAACGAGAAATTAAATCGTCCATATAGCAACAAAACGTGCTATTGCTAGGGTTGCTAATGGGGAAATTAAATTACCATATGAACCAGTACAGTTCCAAGCAGCTAAATTTCAGCAGTGGTGCTCCTCCTGCAAATGATATATGTTCATTAGTACTAGTACTGCTCAAGATTAATTAAAGTTATGCCGATATTTAAAATCATTCCTAAGACCCTTTCATTACCAATATCTCTCTTCTACTCATAGTTCAAACCGATTTCATTCTAGTTTAACAATATCATCAGCTGAGAGCTTAAATATTAAAGAAGAACCCTTTCGTATTACTTTGTCGCATGATGCGAATGTATCATTTGATTTCTATTACTTATTGTCATATTTAGGTGCACCTTGCTCGTAAGGAGGCCGAATTCCCCATTTGGACAATGCCATTTCGCTGACTGCATGCCATTGTTAGTCGAGTCAGGAGCAGCATACGCAGAGAATTGATAGAATAAATATGAATCACAAAAACAGATGTGCATCAGATAAGAGAGAACAGGTAGAAAGGGGCATGGAAATTCATTATCTAGCTGTCGGCGGTGCTTAGCGATCTTGGATTGTTGGCGATTTTTGAAAACGTCTTCCCCTCCGAAGCATTTTATCTCGATGTAGACATGTGTACCTTTCGGTTATTGCCCACAGGGTAAATTTGTTTTGATTACCAAAGCTAAGCCATACCTGGTGAAACGACTGCTTAAATGGCTATGTATTAGGGCTTTCTTTGTCAAATGAAAATTTAGCATAGAGAGGAGTGTTGAGAGGGATTGTAGATATAATGTAAAAATCAGTGCGTGAATGGTACGCGACTAAGATGATAGATATTTCACAGGATTTAAGTACGGAATGCCCAAATTATTTGGGTCAGTCCCATTACAGCATAAATGTTCTTTGCTTTATAGTTAACATCCTCAACCTGAAACTGTACCCGAGCAGAGGGGTGGGGGGGTTAGGGGAATGGATATTTCGATTATACACACATTGACCATCGCTTGACAGAAAAAAGAAGAGAAAACAAGGGGATGATGTAACGACACAAAAAGGCGAAACGCGAACGCACGAGCACAGTCACTTCAAAATGCAACGTAGTAATAAATCTGAAACCACTGAACTACAACGGCATATGTAATTTGTGAGCTCCTTACTACAACGTGTCGCGCTTTCCATTTGCGAATGAATACGTCGAATCTGCGTTAATCATCTTATCTTTTTTAAAGAGAAAAAGAACTCCATCGATATGTTTTGCTGCAAATTTGCCCAAAAACGAGGAAGAAATAAGTTGCAAATTGGTGTAGTGTCTTTTAATTTAGTATTATTTCAAATGTTTAGCGAGAAGTGGAATCGAATCTTTTAAGATCACAAGATAGAAGTTCTTTTTCTGCGGCAACGTTTTCTATCGTTCATTTGGTTACCTGCCTCCTATTTATGAAGCAATAATTCGGCAGACAAACTAAAAATCGCATTTTAAAAACCAGGCGATAAGAGCCAATCAATTATTCATCGCGTACAATAATGCAATGCTTGACTAAAAATTTTCTTCAAAAAACTTCTGGTTATTTTGGGAAGTTGCTTCAAATGAATTAATCGAGTTTTCAACGAATCCATGAACACTTCTTTCCGTGATGTGTGTAGGGGATGATCCGAATAGTGCTATGATGAGTGCACCAACGCTGCATCGAGAGCTGGATCTCGAGGAGCTTTCCATCTACTAGTGATTCGCCATCATGTCCGGCCATTTACCGCATCTACTAAAGAATCGAGATCTCATCTCCAATGTTCCAACCCCACCAGTGGACGATAAAATAGTTCATTGCTCAATACCAGTGAAAATAAGACTCATTTGCCGAACTAGCGAAGGGCACGTAGGTGAAGAAAATAATTGCAATACAATGTGAATCGCTGGTAAGTAAAAGTGCACAAGCGCAATTTTCGAGTACGCTTGTGTAATAATGATCTGGTCATTTTTTACCGATGCTGCTCCCGGTGAATCTGTTTACACGCGGTCGTTGTGTTCACGTAAAAGCTGCTTAACAAAACGTTTCTCGATTTGTGCAACAAGCTTCAGCACTTCTGCTAGACGTAACGTTGCTTCGACAATGTACTTGACACAGCATGGTCGAAAAGGATAAAAGTAGAACGTTAAGCAAGAAATTTCACCAGTAAAATACGGCACACAAAAAAAGGCGTATTATCCATATTTAATCCCATCCACACGCTTTCCCCTCCACTCCCTCCCATTCCCCCCCACCCATTCCCTCCTTATCCTTTCCTCGCTTTCTCTCCTTTACCCCGCTTAACATCTGAACAGCGCCTGAAATTTCTCTAAATTTCGCAAGAAAACTATCGGCTTTGTAGCATATTGTTGAGATTCTGCTTTCACAGCAATGACCTTTCATAGGCTGCCTTTTGGGGTACTCCTACCACTTTCTCCTATTTTGCAGGTAAGCGATAGTGGAAACACGGCAAATGTGTTACCATCGTAGAATAGTCATGTATGCCGACAGAGTGACTGCTTTTTTTTCTTCTGCACTGTAAAATGACTTTATTTTATTTTAGCTGTCTGTGATAAAGGTGGCAGAACCGAAAGCAATGGCCACCAAGAACGCATCGGCGGCTTTTTGTAAACATTTTTTTCGGTCACTGTTAGCATATCAAGTTGAGGATTTTTCATTTTGGTCATGTCAGCTTGCTTAAGTCGTTGTAAGCGGTTCCTCATGTCCACAAATGCAAACATTAGCGACTTGTAAGTATGCGTCCTAAACTCAACACATCCATTGCCATACTATTTTTTTGCCAGTTTTTTCCCCGGGTCTGCTCTAATCACTCGAGTCACACTGATCACAAAAATACGGCAATGGTAAACTGCCTACTGTTAAAGTTGTCCAACAGGATCAAGTGCAATTCAGTAAAGATTTCGCTGTCTCACATTATGCGTATATTAAATTCCTCTCTGTAGACTGCGAACGTTTATGGAAAAAAGTGCACGAGAAGGCAAAGAAAAAAAACGAAAAAATCGTTGAGATGAACACTCAATAGGTGCACACAAATGTACCATTTCCTTGATTTTCGCTTAACTCCTTACATATGAAAATCGTTGACCAAATGCGCTATGCGACCTGAAATTCTAAGCGACAGCAATAAAAGGTCAGCTTTGGTGCTTTTACACCGAATTTGTGTAGTTGCAACAAATACTTTAGAAGCATAAAATTGCACATCTTGTTTAAAATCTGTTCACAGCACAGATTTTAAATTACTGGAGATAAATGTGCATGTTGGTGACTGCATTGCCAACATTTAGGCAAACCGCAATAGTTCGTGCATTTACAGCGAATGCGGACACAATCGAAACAGCTGAAATATTACCACTGAACAGGACCGCCACGCCTGAAATCTCTACTACCTTCACATTTAGCACACCCGACTCCCAAACCAGGATTGTTAGTTGGAGATTAGCAAGAAAAAAAAGCAGAGGCCCGCTTGAGCGTTTCAGAGCGAGCCTGATCGATTGCATTTGCTCTCGTTGAAGTAACAAAAAACTCTTCTTCAGGTGGTCATCATGGATGCGCTATAATTTGCTAGCACCATATTACGGATGTCAGTCAGAGTTGCTCAGGTGCAGAGCACACTGTTTCAGCAGGAAGCAGAAGCTGCTGGCACTTCGATAAAACATATTTTCAAATAAAATATTTTGCACATTTATTCTGGATT
>JPKZ01000817.1:32943-44398 GCA_000803305.1 Toxocara canis
GGACAATCCCTATTTCCTGATCATTTGGCTTCCGATGTGGGGTGGAGGGGGGGAGGGGCGGAAGAATTCCCCTTCTCCCATTCCACCCCGTTTGGTTACAGCTCGCTTCATATAGCAATTTTAAATGTGAAAGAACTTGCACAGGCCGTGTAAGTTTATCGAGCGGTCGCAATATAGCAATGTACAGCGTACTTTTATCTAGTTATGTTTGATAAAAAGAGATAATCAAGGCCTAAAAAATTCAAAAATTAAGCATAATTAGGGAATTGAAATGAAGAACGGCTATGTTTATAGAGACGGCACGGTGAAGCCACTGGTTGAAGTGGAGTCCACTGCCCGGAACTGATAAAGGCACGTAGCTGCCTGCCCTTTTGTTTCCAGCGTAAGCCAATACTGCACGCACACTTCTAGGAAACGATTGCACTGTGAGACAGCAAATAATTAAACGCGAACATCGAACAGTAGATCTGCAATAAGCCCACACTATACCAGTAATGGACTGGCTGAAGCGTTTCTTTACGTTTCTGCAAGCCTTTTCAGGCAATTATACGATCATCGATCACGCATTCGTTGACTTCTTTTAGGAGAGGACCGGAGATAGGATCCCGAAACCTCCTTCATCCAAAAGTCGGAAATTCGACATTTTTTCCTCCAATTCACCGCATATCTTTGCAAAACGTTAACTCATCTTCGGCACCACTCATAGCAACGACCTTCTTAAAACTTTTGTTTTCACTTAATGGTTCCGCAAATTTTTCAACAAATGAGACATACAAATGAATTATGCGATGAATAATCGCGATGAACAAAAACTAGAAACGACGATATGCACAATGTTGGTGGACGTAGTGGAATATAGCTAACATAATGTGCCACTCTAACTTAGGACGTGCTTAAATGCATTTCAGCACAAACTTAAATCATATGCAAGTATGGCAGTGCTTGTGCGTTTTCAAATTCAACGTTGTCGCACTCATGAAATCTTTACACATCATCCGTGTTTCAAAACACACAAAACGTATGCCCACATTTTTTGTTGAAACATATGTCATATTTTATTCGATGCTATTTGCCAATAGCGTTGAGAAGTTGTTGTGTTGGATGAATATTAAAAAAAAAAACGACCATCGCACAGATGCGATTGCAAATAAAATCGAAACAGTACTTTCAATCGGTTTTTGGTTATTGTTTATTGGCTATTATCGGCTATTATTGGTTATTCAATCGGTTAATTACTTTCAATCGATTATTGGCCGTTACAACACTGTACTGTACTTGCGTTAATAAACACTGTACTTTTACAATTCAAAAACAACCAATCGAAACAGTCTGTACAAGTTAGTTTCATCGATCTTCTTGCAACTTCTCATCACATCAATCGCATCCCACTGAACTCAGCCTTTGACTACTTCCATAGATGGTATCTTTTAGTTATGGCTCTTGTCAGTATTTTTAGCCGTAATTGGACATTTGTAGCAGTTTTTTATACAAGTAATAACAGGTTCTTACACTTGTCACATTCGACCGGTACGAGACATTTGCAACTAACGAGGCAGTCATTTTTTCTCTCAATGATGATTTTGACTAATCCGCGAAGTAATTCATTATTCATATGTTCTTCCATATTGTCCTTTGGTCGTTTTGATGTCTTCATAGTCATTTTTACCAACCAGTTTAGTTTCTGTCAGTTTTCGCAATACTTTTCATTTTAAACACCCGTTCAAGAAAGCAGAAGATTCAGGAGGGAAATTAGCGAAAAGAAAGCCGCTCAATTGGGCGCTGAAATACAAGCGTAACACCTTTCAGGACAATCGTACTGTGCTGTAAGTTAGCGCAATCGTGCTTTCGATAAAGGTTTCTTAAAATTAAGTTTTTTCAATCTTACTAATTACTTTAATATCTTTTTTTAAATTCCGTATTGGGCGTTTTGGCAATCCCAATTTAAGCGATATCACTTTTACATTACATTTTAGCTATGATTAATCACACTGAAGCGCTTACTTACCATACAGTTACCACGTTTCATCCTTGTAGTTAGCAGAAATCAATGGCAGTGTCTGCCTGGTGGAGGAACGCGATTCTTTAGGAATTTTTCATTCGCGTTTCACGTACCGAATGGTTACACACATGCGAATTGCTAAAAATTTGGATTATAAAGAAATTTTAACACACAAAAATGCCTTAGTTTATTATTTTGAAGTAATGTTTTCCCACTAATTGCTCGAAAACATGCCTCACTGTTTTTTGTTTTTTTTGTTGGCAGAGTAGAACCATGCATCTTCTAATCACATAACATGTTCAGCACACACAAACACAACGATGCGCTTGCTTCTCGAGTGTGCTGCTAATGCAGGCGTGTGCTCCTAGGGTGACACGCCACGTCCAATGTGTTTGGCTATCGCGCTCATGGAACCGGTACAGTAGAGAAAAATGAATACATAATTGAATAAATGTCTAATTATATGAATACATAAATAGATATTTTTTTCATTAATTTGCATCCGCATTATGGAACCTGTTCGTTAGTTATGTGCCGAATTAATAAAACAAGGCACTCCGTCAGCTTTTTGACATATTTTCCCGAGGAGGTAGTCCCTGTATCGTTTCGCTGTAATGCGGCCATTCACTGGTGTGTATATGGTGGTACAGCGAGCAAAATAATGTGGAGCGAGTTCGGGAACTTAGGTCGTGGGTTGAGAGCAACAACGGCCGCTATTTATAAGGAGCCACAATGAGTACTGAAGTAATAAAAGCGTTTTTCAAATGTTTGCCTTATATGTGTTATACCGAGTCCAACAGCGTGCCTTATGCTGACATCTCTCATAAGGGCACGGTCTAGGACTCGTTGACGAAAGCGTTCCTTCTGCTTTACCATGTGGTGATCATCACGTCTTCAAATCTTATGCAAATGATCGGAACACACCATTATGACTAGAATTTCATGCCACCGACTTTCTCTCAAATCACGCAAAAATTTTGAGGACATTTTTGCGGAACACCTGGTTTTGAGCTTTCTCTTTATTCCTATCTCATTTTTTCGCTCTGTACGTAAGCAGCACCTCCACTATCGTGGTTTGCTGTTTGCACGGCACCAGGGTCATACTGGTTATCTGATTTGTTGTTGCAAACGCTTTCATTTCAAAGGCTTTTATAGTTCTCTGGTTGCAGTGAAAAGGTCTCATGAGTTCACTATTATAATTTATCGCATATTCTGAATAGAATAGTGAGGCAAGTTTGTTGCGCATTTTTTTGGTTCTTAAAACTAATATAACAGCATTATATTATTATAAGGACAATATGACACTATCGAAGTTCGTTCCTAAGAAAATTCCGAACATTTTTTTGCGGAGCAGAGCAATGTCGATTTTGCTCCTTTTCCTTAATATCAAAAATTGAAAATTATTTTTGAACCTCATTCAGAAAATACCATTTTTTGATTATTATTTTAAAAAATTGAACCTAAAAGCAATCGAACTGAATTGCTGAGACTTTGCGAAAAGTTGTAGCAATCGACAAAAAAGCCCTAAGCGAATGGTATAAGGTGTGCTAGAAGAAGAGCGCTAAGATGCGATCAGGTAAGCACAGTTCCATATTGCTTTGTATAACTGAATGCGCGGACTTCTATTGCCTTTAGAGATTATTTCATTTCGTACCATCGTAATCGACATATTCTATTGTGTGTTGCTGCATAATAGCGCATCTGTTTGCCCAAATAGAAGTAATTTCCTTTTGATACGCCGCTAATCGACATACCTAAGCTTTAGACTTGAATAAGTCTTCAGGCGCTTTTGCGCTTCTCATCTGAAAGTATTGAGCATTTCCATGCGATCATAGCGTTAACACATTTATGCTTTAAATGATTGAAATTTCAGGGCTTTGTTTATTCCGCTGTTAGCCACCAAAGACGCAAAAAAAAAATTTCCACTTATTTTTTCTTTTGGAAGATTTAGTCCAAGACCTTAATGCTATAGCAGCTGATCAAAAATACAGCGAATGGTTAGCCACTCTCTCGTTTGCCGATTTTTCCATTACTATTATGGAAAGGTACATTTGGTACATTCACTTCAGAAAAACTTTTGAACGACTGCCCGAATTTGTGCTAGCGAGTTCTTAGGATTGTTTTTAATATGGAAAGTACTTTCTACGAATAAAATCGAAGTCGCCCTTCGATCAGGAATTTGGAGTTTTTTCTATCTACTGTGAAAAGTTGAATGACAAAGTACGAAACAGTGGAATGGATAACATTGCATTTGAACTGAATGTGTTTGATGCCTTGGAGAGACACCATTTGAATTTAAGACAGACAGACATAATTCCAACAATTTGTTGCTTAAGAACGTTTGCATACGTCTCGGGGGATCAGACTTTCAATAATTTTTCGTAAATTGCAAGATACCTTTACAAAAACTTTCTTGAGGGTGATTTTAAAATCGTAGTAGCACGCAAGAATGTTTTACTCTAACTGCTGTGCGACTGAGCGGTAATGCAAGCAATCTGGTTTGAAGGGGGGGGGGGGAGAGAGAAAGAGTGGAAGAGGTGGAAGAGGAAAGGGTGGAGGAGGAGAACGATGGTCCTCCCAGCGTCTGAGAGAATGCTTTAATGCGAAGAATTTTGGTAGGAACATTTCTCCTTTTGCATGCGATGATAAGAACACAAGAAACTTCCTTGGCGTGATCCTGATGTTCCTAGACAGCTTCCGAATTGCAATTTTTTTCTGTTCACCCTCTCCAGCAAACTGAACCCTCCATGCTGTTAAAGGCCTCATCCATCTACTCCTTCCTTCATCCTCGCGGAATTTCCTCTTTTTACTGATGGTTTTCTTCGGATTGTGCTTCTTTTTGGAAGAAATTGGAAGGAAAGAATTCTACTACTTTAACGCTAAATTCTACTTGGACAGCACTGTGCCAATTTCATTTTGAGGCTTTAAATGTTATTTGAAATAGCAAAATCGGTTTACGCTAACCAGTAGAAGTGAGATCACTCGAAGGTTTTTTGTTGTAATGCTCTCCCAAATCCTCTTGCACATTTGATCGACAGGTCACGCGAACTTCTGCGATCGGAAGGCATAAGTTCACTACACAATGAAGAACATTTTCAAGGTTATCCAAAGCCACGATCGATGAATAAGGAATGGAGGCACGATGATGTTTTAAGAGTGCAGAATCATTTTGAAGATGCTTTTAGGTCGTTTGTTCTTTTCATCTATGGTCTTTTTTTCATTGAACTTTACCAAACTGATGTCGTTTGTTTCTTCGATGAAACGAGTTAATAGACTTGTAAGGTCACGCAAATTTCATCGTAAGCATTATTCGTGCAATGAAATTTTAGTGCAAAACATTTAGTACAAATCATCGGAAATGTACTATGAAAAGTGCGACTATGTAAATTTGTACGCCCATCTCTTAATGTCGCAAAGGCCTTACTCGAACTTACTATATAAGCACTGCGCCATAACTTTCATCTTCAAGTAAAACACCATTCCCAGAGGTGCCCAATGATTCAGCCTTTTACATTTGTGTTTAATGTCCAATCAAGATAGATTGGGAACTAGATTTTTTCGCTAATTTGAATATCACAATAGAAGAAAATATGCGCTTAAACGTGTCGAAAAAATTAGGCCGGTTTTCTTTCTTGCCTTGATTCTGTTTAGCATATTTAAAAACATCTAAAAAGTCGCCGCATAAAGACGCTATTAACTTGCAAATATATCGGCACATAAACATATTTAGCGCATAAGAAACTTCTACCAACTGTACAACTTAAGCCGTATTTTGTAGAGTAACAGCCAAAAGTGACCAACAATTAATGAAGGTATTCATGAGTTCAGCATCGGCGAATCTTTCCACCATATCGGACTATTTTCTTCTGGCAATGCGACTGCGGATCATCGCAATTGAAAAAGATTTGCCTAAAAATGCATTAACAAACTATGCATTCCGTATGACGTTGAATTTTTGTACTTCTAGATGAATTATTATGTGCCAATTTAGTGGAGCTTCTTCTAGCCATCATTCCTTGCACTAGTTTACTTGTCGGTTTTTAGCCAAGTAATAAATTAGCAGTACTATTTTGCTTTCGCGTCATCCTTGATAAAATCGTAAACTAAACTTTCATTGCACGGTTGGTTGCCTGCGTGAGAAATATGTATAAGAGAAATACTACACAGAAATCTTTGCTTCTTCAGAATAAGTTGGAAATTGATTGTCGAAGAATTAAAAAGATTTGTCGAGGAATCATAAAGCGTTTGCATATGAGCAAGCGAACGAATTTCGAGCGAAATGAGTCGAACGAGCTTTAAGCGCTATTTCGGGATTTTTTTTTCAGATGAAGTTCACACTCTTGCTTCTGATCGCTACACTGCCATATTTGGTTGTTTCGGTTCCTGTTCCAGATCCTTCTTTATTCCTCAGCAGCTTTAACAACATTGGAGGTTCGTCTTGAATTCTTAATGTGTGGCCTTTCAAGTAGTTCTGTTTAGCATATTTCGAGATATCTTAAAGACTGTAAATATGTCGGAGCATAAACACTCTTTTGTTGAAATTTGGCGGATAATGGCAGCAATCGCTTTGCATGGAAGAAACAAAATGATTAATGAAAATTGCGTTTGCTAAACGGTTTTTGGCTTCGGATTGAAATTGCGCAGCCACTTAGATGGATTTGTCCAGAAGATGAAATGTCCGGGCCTTCTGTGTTTTTCCCATGGAATAAAAAAATTTTGAATCTAGAAAATGGAAAGATTTCCGAAAGGAGATAACTACAGAATATGAAGTTGTGAAGAGAGCCATAAGAAATTTTATCAGTGTGTAGAATGTGACCTCGAAAGCGAAATGAGTTAAAGCATGTAGCTTCTGGAGTGTTTTTGTTTTCAGGATTGATGAACTTGGCATCAAACAACCACAACCGTAACACCGGTAATACACCGCCCACTCGAGGCGTCGCTGTTCGTAGAACGCGCCAACGAGGATCGTATAGAGACTTTTTGCCGATATTGCTCATGAGCATGGCAAAAGCTCTGCAAGAAGAAGAGAATTCACAATGTGAGTTTTGCATATTTCACTTGGTTATTTTTTATATTATTAATCAGCATCACTTCACTTGATATCAAGATGGCCGTAATCAGAGTAGATCATTCTGCGATGCAACTTACAGTTGCAACGGATAAGTATTTCTTTTCGTAACTGAATTGATATCTGTGAGCGCAAACGAAACTCGGTTCACTTTTGGTGGCCTTTTCATTTCTGGAAAACAGAAGTTTTATTCCCAACTAACTTACATGAATCGCTTAATGGCTGGGTCTTTAGCATGTCGACGACGTATGACGCACGAGGAATGTGGCAATCAGCTTTCTTGTTAGGTGAGCGTCACATACACCAATATACAGCCAGCACTAACGTTTTCTATATGCCACAGCTGTTGGTAAGCAATGTAAAATGCACCTTAGGGCGTCTGTTTAATTTATGCGCAAAAAGTATTCACTACTTCATTTCACCTTTGAATTTTTACTGCTTTTTTTCAGGAGCACTTCAGCATTCATTCACGTCTACAACTAACAAGATCTTCGATCATTTTACAGAATCACTTGCTATAGACAAAACAATACGATGTCAGCTTCGTTCGGCATAATGAAGAGACGTTTATGAATTGAGAGATACGTGCTACCCCGAAAGACCTCTCTTATCTTCGTGACGTTAAAAAATTGTTTTACTGACAATTTTTTAACGTCACGAAGATAGCTTGCCGACGTAAACGTTGTTTTCCAACCATTTGCGTTTGAATTCCTTTCCCGTCTAAGCACTGTTCCGTCTTTCGAACAAATTTTGTTTTCTCTTTATACTTCAAAAGGCACTGCCACCCTATGCGTTTTTTTTCCGCTTTTTTCTTACCTTATATATTGCAAATTGTTTCGTAAACTGATAAATACTGTGTAAAAATTGATGGCTTCTGTATAAATAATCTTACAGAAATTTTGCCTTTCTCAAACATTACAATAACGAAGCAAACTTGAAGAAAAAAAAAGACAATATTTGTTATGATTACGACCTACAAGGGTGACGTGTACTAGACAATAACAACGTACAATAACCTATTCGCTCAAAGAAGACAGCCGAACATTCAGGTGTCATTGTGAGCAGTAGTAACATTCACAGATTGGTTGCATTAATGGCATGAGTTCATACTGAAATATTCGCTGATAATTGCTATGATTATTTCATTGCGGAAAACAAGTTGATTTCCTAACTCTGAACGATAACAGTCAAGCAATTTCTTCCTTCTTCAGACCTTCCACAGGCACCGTATCGTAGACCATAGCTTGCCGACGTAAACGTTGTTTTCCAACCATTTGCGTTTGAATTCCTTTTCCGTCTAAGCACTGTTCCGTCTTTCGAACAAATTTGTTTTCTCTTTATACTTCAAAAGGCACTGCCACCCTATGCGTTTTTTTTCCGCTTTTTTCTTACCTTATATATTGCAAATTGTTTCGTAAACTGATAAATACTGTGTAAAAATTGATGGCTTCTGTATAAATAATCTTACAGAAATTTTGCCTTTCTCAAACATTACAATAACGAAGCAAACTTGAAGAAAAAAAAAAGACAATATTTGTTATGATTACGACCTACAAGGGTGACGTGTACTAGACAATAACAACGTACAATAACCTATTCGCTCAAAGAAGACAGCCGAACATTCAGGTGTCATTGTGAGCAGTAGTAACATTCACAGATTGGTTGCATTAATGGCATGAGTTCATACTGAAATATTCGCTGATAATTGCTATGATTATTTCATTGCGGAAAACAAGTTGATTTCCTAACTCTGAACGATAACAGTCAAGCAATTTCTTCCTTCTTCAGACCTTCCACAGGCACCGTATCGTAGACCTTTATCACGTTAGCAATGTTTCAGTGAAAAGCACTACTAATTGAGATGCCTCTGTCGAAAGCAGTGCTGCGATTATAGCAAAAAAAAAAAAAAGAAAACAATCCATACGTTTTGTTTGATCAGTTATGCGCACTGCTGTCACATGCGTCCGCTAAAACAGGTTACCGATAGCAGAACACAGATGGGGTTGAAGATCCGAAAATACAATTAGCTGATTTCAGAACGAGGCATTGCTCTATTTCAATATTTCTTCGTCGTGCAGTTGGCTATACAAATGAATTGTGACAATTTTTTAACATATTTTGTCACGACAGCCAATGGTGTATAAATACTAATGATGAGATTATTGAGTATTTTCTATTGAATAGCATTCGTTTTTTTTAGATCAATTGTGCTGCAGTTAACTGTATTGAGCTGGTAAATGAATTAAGAAATTTTGCTAATTTAAGCAGAACAAGGAGAAAACTTTTTTGATTTATTTAACGGTAAATATTGGAAGAAATAAATTACTACTGACATTTAAAAATCTTCGGAATACCTTCGATGAAATACATTTTCTAGAACGTATACGCCTTCAGTAAGGAGCAACATCAACAATAAGCATTAAAACCATCTGTACATTTGAGAGGCATAAGTTCAGAACCGACGAAATCGGCGTGAACTTGATCTGTGATTCTAATCGCCAATGCCAGTGATCATGTCTATAATAGGTCATATGAACCAGTCAGTTTCTGTCTTGGTCCAGTGTTGGACTAAAAAGCACGTAGGCGGAAACTCATCAGCATATATCGCTCATCAAATTTCGAAACTTATAGACGTGAATTTGAGCCTTACAGATGCAACTGCTTTGTCCACAAAGTTTCATCATTCAACCCGCCTCAGATTTGAATTTTTACGGCAAGTGATCATATTATAATTATTTTCCGGAAATTTCCTTTCCTCAGTTGGCAGTTAGCCAAATACACCTAAATTTCCTACGATGCGATTTAACGTTTAATCAGCGCCGTGACGAGGAAGCGAGACAATTATTCCATGCGCATGCCGGAACAACCTCGAACGGCATTAATTTAAAATACGTAGCCTAAAATTTCAGGATTTTCAGGGAATTTGGGACAGGAAAACCGGTGACCGAAGATTTCTGACACCACCGGCGCCTTTTTGTAGTTGCGCGTTCCGATCATAGCAACGCCTCAGTCTTAAACGTTTTTTCTTCATCCGTTTTTTACCGGAGATGTCGCAAAATGGCGTGGTGAGTGGGCTGAAGCGATACGAATGTAGACATTCAATGACTTAACTTCAATGACTTAAGTCCTCGGGTTCGCATGAGCAACGTTGTTTTCAATCATATAAAAAGTGTCGTCACGTCTGCACTTCCCATCTCTTGCAAACTAAATTTATCCAAATTACTACCAGCTTTGCATATATGCTCTAAATAAATCTCATCCCATTTATATTGCTTCTCAATACACTTCAACAAATTATCGCTGCTTGACATTTGTCATACCGTTTAATCACGGCAGCGCATTGCAGATTTGCGTACGGATGAAAAGTCGATCTTGACTAATTGATCAGCAGCAATTACTAAAGGTTCAAATGAGCGATTAAAAGCGCTGGAGCGTTGCCAATCCACACAACTTTTACCACAGAAGCTCAGTCAAATTTTTAGATCTTAGTTGGCAGTTTTGTACAGATTTAGTCTTTCTGTTCTCGTGCACATTTTCCGATAAAATAAGGCGATTCGTCCCATTCCCTCGTCACCTACTTCACCTGCTCAGGAATCGGCTTTAGAAAAATTAAATGAATATTGCACGGCCTACCGTTCCTGTACGAACAATTCGATGCTAAACTTTAATGGTATTCGCAAGTTTTCCAGTAGGATAGTCCGCAAAATCGAACTTATCATATTTTTTTTCCGGGCCTTCCTGCTTGAGAGAAAATGGTGAATTTCCTTTAAAACGATCGTAACTTTGATGGAGTATTAGAATTTTTTTCGACTGGCAACCCCTCAAAAAAACCCTTGTTCTTTTTTTTCAGCACTCTGGAGTCAATTTTGGAACTGTATCAAATAATTGACATAAAGTGTGGCTAATTCGTTTTTTACAATGGACAAAACTTCATGGATTTACTTTTAAATTTCAGGCAATTTTTTAAAACATTTGAAACCCCATTACTCTGAAATACCGAAACTACCATTTCTTTGCACCCACTTCTCCATTACTTGAAGTTCGCTCTGATGCCTCTTATTGGAGTAAAATATTGGATTGCTAATTCTCGAGAGGAAAGGACTGGACGGCAAAACAAAAATCAAATCACAATCTCATCCATCTAACCACGCTGGGACTGGTTCTTAAGCAAAATTCACAAACGAGCGTTATTCCCCATACAAAAGGTCAACAAAGACAAGTCGCAGTTGGAACTTCAAAGAACCACACAAGGTCAATAAATTGCTCAGCAATGCAGTAGACAAACTGCCTCTTAATTTTAGTTCAGTGCCATACTCTTCATGAATGGCTCATATAGTATGAATATCGAACTACGGTACAAATCGAATTTTTAGTTCGAGCCAATTATA
>JPKZ01000819.1:3064-14131 GCA_000803305.1 Toxocara canis
TACGTCAATCGCCAGTCTTAAGATCCCTGCTGCTCTTCAAATATGGAGGATGAAGGAAGCATCGAAGAACTTCGAAGGATGAATCTAATATGATTGCCTCAAAACATACTATATTGAGATATATTTATGCCCTCAACAACTCAATAACACCTCTAAGAAAATTACAGCCAGAGTTAATAAAATTCACAAAACCGTTTAATTTATTCGCTTGAAAAAAAAATTAGCACATAGCTAAAATGAGCCACCTGTAAGCAACGTACGTACGGGCAGCCCTAACGAACTCATAAGTTATTATGAAGGGCACAACATTTTGAAAGCCAAAAAAAACGACAAACATGATTTACGGACAATTAATATTACTCACATATAACGACTAACAATGAACACAGTGAGTGAACAGCGCAAACGTACATAACAACAATAATATGAAGTATGGCAAAAACGAAGGTGTCAAACTTCAAAAACGGGAGCATGTAACAGTCCACTAAATGGTTCTGCACGTAGAATACTCCCCGCAGGGACAAAACAACAACGACGGCCCTCTTCCTATGAAGATAAGGATAAGCTCTATTTTGCGCAAAAATCATTAAATTATCCGACCATTACGACCTTACTGTAATCATATGATTGACTGATGTGCTTAGAACGCCCACGATATATCTTCTGAAAAACCCGAAAAGCTGCCACTGACAAGTAAACATGATTCTGTTTGAGGTCCAACATTAACAAAGTTCTCACTTATAACTTAACTAACTACCGGCTCGCTACACTTTGCTATCCCTAACTCCTTTTTGCATAAAGTTCTTTCAAACGCTGATAATTCGCTCTATCCTTGTCGGCCACAGATGGTCTCACCACTTGCATAGCCAAACGAAAATGCTTCATGGTCAGTGCGTCGATGGAATTATCTTCGGTTGACAGACGCTCCTTTAACGCGTTCACACTTGCCTCGTGCACTAGGGCTACGAGATCAGCGCCTCTGAAATTACTCTCTAATCTTTTCAGGCTCGGTGATGCTGAGAGAGGATACCGATGATGACACAGATGAGCGCTAACATGAACCGACCCTGATTCCATATAAAATTAATTCATGTATTCCATGTAATATTTCTTTTCAAGCTTTCTACCAATACTGTTCATTAAATTCTCGGTGTTCTAGTACGTCCACACCTCTCCCTCCCTCTTCCCCCCTCCCTCTCCCCCCCCCTTCAATAAAAGTCCCCTCCTTTCCCGAGGACGCACACTGTAGATCCAGGACTTCTACTAGATCCAGGACTTCTTTCTAAGTTATTGCGATAACAGTTAAATCGAGATGATTAACTCACGTGAACCATTCCAAAGCTGGGTCGGCTGCGATTTCTTTATATGAGACATCTGGTGCAACTCGTGGACGTGTGCCATCTTTGGTCGCCTTGCGTAGTATATCTTCTCGATCGGTGACGGTGGGGAAATCGACAAAAAGCACTTTGTCCAACCTACCAGGCCGAAGAATTGCTGGGTCCACGATATCTGAAAAGTCATCGACTCAGCAACACGAAGCCGAAACGTCGTCAACGCGATAGATTCCCATATGACACAGTAAACAGTAACGAAATGCGAACAAGGAACCGCAAAGAACCAAGCTTTGTCACATATGCAATGAACACTTTCCAAAGAAAGTCTTCCATTCTCAACATCTATCCTCCACTCTCCATTTAAAACAGCCAATGTCGATGGCCTGTGAGAATCTGATGACTCTTACAAATACAGCATGACCTCAACTCTTGCTTTACTTCTATTTTTGCGCCCTCCAGGTATCCACCGACTCGCTCAAGTGTGTTTCACCTTCAATGATTCTACGTTAAACTCTAGCTGAGAAGGGAAATTACGCAAACCCCCTTCCCTTCAGGAACGGCGGACATGCTTTGCCCAACATTTACTGAAATAAAAGAAATACGAAAACTTGAAAATGTTCCCATTTCGAAGGGTCACGACTTTTCCTGAGAAGATGAGCTGCTAGTTCAGATCTTACAGTATGGAAGCAAAAACCAAAACGGTATGGAAGCAAAAATTAAACCGCCCACCCCATCTGAAATCCCGCAAAAAGTTCGTCGTTGGTTTGAACTGCTCCTTTTCACCAGCAACAGCAACCAGGCTGGTTATCGACTCTTATGCAATCAATTCGCCTTCACCTGCCATGAAAAACTGCAGTCGCTTGTTCGGAAACTCCCGGAAAACAGCGTTCCACCGCCTATTCATCTGAGAGGATACGATTTAAAAAAGACAAACGAACCAGGCCGGTTAGTGGCCGCAATAAGGAAAACTTGTTTACGGCACTCGATACCGTCCATCTCAGTTAATAGCTGATTGACAAGTCTCGCTCCTCCAGACGTCTGGAATACAAATGATTGTTGAGCATTCATTCCACCTCCTTCCGTTTTCATAAAAATTTGACGATCGCAAAGTTCACAGCGCCCAAAATAAACAGACAATCAATGCAGAACTTTAAAAATTGGACGATAAGCACACCAGTATATAAAGCCTTCATGCACAATACACATCCATGCATACTCAGGTTGCGCGGTTTTAATCAGCACGCAGAAAACAAACATAACAAAATAAACTCAAAGTCATGAATCTGACCTCATTCAGGGAATCCCGAAGGCAAAGCCGATTCTTGCCAAACATCATTTATTACTCCATCGAAGAAGGCTAACTACGTATGTTCATAAATGGGTGGGGGATGGGGGGGAGGGGGGGAAGAGCAAAGCAGGGAGAGAAGAAAAAGCGCAGAACAAACCTCATGCAGAGATCTTTTGGGACAGAGAGCGTCAATTTCATCGAAGAAGATGACACATGGAGAAGAATCACGAGCCCTTTGGAAGACTGTTCGCACAGCACGTTCACTCTCGCCAACATACTTAACACACATAACGCTTAATACACTTATCGACGCAAATCAGCAATGTTAGAGGGGGAGCTGGAGATACTGTTCAGGAATTTCAGTTGGCTTCTCCTGAATCACAACTTAAAAAGCGGAAAATAAAGCTGAAAATACAATTCAACTCTCGGAGTCCTCCTCGAGCAACATTGCGCAATAAGTATCATAAACAGTAGTAGCCGGAATTATTAATACATCATTTCTATCGTTTTTATATATGCAATTTAAAACCATTTCGCATTCTCGCTGCAGTTTATTCAGCCATCGCGCTAGCTTTCGCAAAGCATCGAAAATGCAGCGCCCAACCAAATAATACTAGCACTGTTTCGCTCGTAAAAGGACGCATTGTTTAATCGATCATAAAGACGATGGACAGCCATTTTTTTTTAACGTCCACTGTGGTCCGCATAAAATGTCTAATGTTTATTTCGCCCTCCCCCCTCCCCAGCAGTCATAAGGCGACCACAGCTATACTTATATTCCTTATTTTTATGCATCGCATTACTTCGATTAAATCCTCGGTGGCTCTTAGGCGGAGGAGGCATTTCAGGAAAAGGCAATGTCGAATGGTATGATATTTTGCAGCCTCTGCTGAGTAACATTTATAATCTAGGAGTCCTTAATATTCCACAATGTAAACTGGGGCAAGGAACTGTGTCGGAAGGTTCCAAGAGGAAGGGAAGGGGGAGAGAGGGAGAGAGAGAAGGGAAGAATGGAGAAAGCGAATGGACCATAAGAGCGTCCTGGAAGCAGACCATACCTCCGCTCAATATCCATTTCGCAAATCTCTCTTCTCCTTCTCCCAACCTCCCCACCCCCTCTCCCATGAAATGCAAGCTGCGTCAGAATATGAATCAGAATGGCGGCGGAAAAGGGCCCACAAATACTCCACATACAGACGAATAAAGCAACATGACATACCATGCTCAGAAGTTCTGGCCCTTTAACGCTGATGAAGTTCATGCCAGTTTCATTCGCCACCGCTTTGGCTAGCAACGTTTTCCCGCAGCCTGGTGGACCACACAGTAATATGCCCTGTGGTGTGCTGCCTATCGCTAACAACTCGAAATCTTCGGGCCGTTTTATTGGGTACTGTAATTTATTCGAATTACCTTTCTTTACTTTTTCTAACGACACTAACATGCAAATGTACATCCTCACAACAATTATACACCTACATAAGCTGCTGTCTAACAGATTTTAAATAATTAGCTGAGACTATTGCAAAGAAATCAAATATTACAACCATTCATTCGATAACCTAAACACGTAAGTCGGCCGCTTCTTGCATAAATCTCATTAAAATTAAAAAGCCTGGACCTGAAGGCGTTGAATGAATAGTGAACAGACTCCCGAACATAACCTCAATACTTCTGACGCACAAGTCCACTGGCTTTTGAAGGAACACAAGTCCAATAAAACAACAACGACATAAGGCCAGATCAATATAATCTTCAAAGTAATACGATATTCTAAGCATGCAGTGGTTGAAAACGTTCAGCCGAAGAACAAACTCAGTTCTTCGTGAAAACTTGCACATCTGAACATACACAAATGCAATTTCCTCCCTCTCCCCCTCCCCTCGCCCATTTCTATACCTTCAGTTCTTGACCGGAACTTTGAAGTAACGGAAAGCGAAAACGTTTCCCGAAAATTTTTACTCAGGAACCTCCACGAAGCGCTTTCACGAGGCAGACGACCGCCTCCACGAAACAATATGGTAACTGTTCTTAAACATCTCTGTGAAACGAACATATTGTGCAATGTGGAAGCCGCAAGCTTCCAACAACTATAACGTTTCTAATAACAACCTTTGAAAACTGTGGCGGCGGATATGGCAGCATTTTGAGTTTGGCAGATAAACCATTTCTGCTTACGCAAAGCAGACGAAATAATAAAACGAAGAGAAGTTACGGCGCATATGTAAACTAAAAGTTTCCCAACCGCTCTCACACATCGGAATCATTTTTTGTGTCGTTATTGCTTTGATTAACAATTTTCTTGATGTGAGCAAAAAAGATCTCAACACAGTAACGCCCCGAAAGAGCAACTCTATAGACAAATGCCGTCTGAATTTTTCATAAATCGAGAAGTAAACATACTTTACTACATCAAAAAGTCTGCTAACTGGTCCTCATGCTCTTCTTCTAATTATAACTTCATTCGGTATGCAGCTCACCAAAATGCTCCATTGCAGTTCTTCCCTGACTTCTTTCAAAGCACCAATATCCTGCCACGAAACATCAGGAACGGTGACAAAGCCTTCTCTCTTTGCTGATGGGTGAATTATCGTTAGCGCCTTCTTGAAATCCTCTAAGATCACAAACAAGTTGTCCAACTTCGCATCGTCCAGTGTTTCTTCGGATTTCAGCCAAGCCAGCACTGGAAGTAACATCAATTGAACTGTTAACATGAAGGGAGGGAATGTTGTAACGATCAAGATCAACTTACTGTAAACTCTTGATGATACCGCTTATGAACTACAGGTTTACTATTTCAACAAGAACAGACATGATCGAGTAGCACTTATGAATCTCGAGAAAAAGTGAAGGAAATCAACAAGCAGGAAAGAAAAAAATGGTTCGTGTCAGATGAGGTCCACGCAAATTTTTGTGATGCACTCAGGAAATTTTCTGGGAATGGTAGTAAAGCACACGACTTGTGCTAGCACGTCAGTTACCGAAAGCGGCGTTTTACACAAGTTAGTAACTTCGTTTCTTCATATATATTCTGCATCTTAACGTGCAGTACTCTTCCTTTGATATGCCTTGTCAAATAAGCGCCACCATTTCGGCACTGTAACCTTTGACTTTTGCGGGGTATTCACAGTGAGAAGTATAAGAGATGAGTACAGAAAGTACTGATGGCTCACACTTCCGAAGTTCCTCCTCTGTTTCTTCGGCAGTCAGCCGTTTCGACCCCGTATGAGATTGAACGACTGTTTCGAAAACCCTGAAACCTTCACCAGCTGTCCTTCCGAATATGGATGTAAACATGCGTATTAAGACCAGCGATTCTCAGTCGAGGGCAGCATGTTAATAAATGACTCGAGAGGAAGACGGGGAACAGAGCGAATCGTCAACGTAAAAAAAAAACGAGCAACCACTCACATCTGAAGTTCCTGTGGTACACTCCTATCAGCCAACAGACTGACCGCGTCTCTCATTCAAACACGACCACATGAAAAATTTCATCCATCCCTCTCAATCAACTTACACCGACACGTGAAAAGTCAATGGGACTGTAGCTCGTCAGCTACATATGAAGAAGAAAAGTGGTTTTTGACGGATTCCAACAAATTCTGAGGTCCTTGCGCCGGAACCTTGGGCTCTATTCATCCCATTTTCACGGAATCGCACACTGCAAAACACAAAAACAAAAAAGATCATTTTCCGGCAAACAGATGCGAACCTGTTAACGGCGCACATTGAGGCTTCCCTGGCAAGTGCTTTCAGATCCGCACCCACATAACCTGGCGTGAGACGCGCTAGTTGAGCGAACTTCACGCTCTCGTCCATGCGAATACCCCTAAATACAGAATGATAAATTAGAACAAAATAACAGCGAAGCAATTAAATTTTTTTCGTTACAGTTTTCTGTTTAAACAGTTTACATAATGGGATTCGAGATAAACTTATGCTAAATAATTCACTGTGTGTAAAAAAATGCAGAGCGCATGCATTGCAAGCAGATGCTACATACGCATCACTCCATAGCAGTCAAAACTTTTAAAAAGAGAACAGAGCTCGGAACTGGGCCTCGAGAACTTTTTTTATTCAGTGTGTAGCCCAATTCAGAGCTTATGAACGAATATGGAGAAACAATGTGACAAAAAATGAAAGAAGTTGAGGACGAGAAATAAGAAATTGGAAAATCTCCAATTTCTTCACCGAAGCTACCCAAAAATTGAGTTCTATACCTAAGCTACCCAAAAATTGAATGCGTGAAATGAATTACATCAAGGCTGACACTACTCTTTCCTCCCCTATAAGCTCGGTTCCCTTCAACGAATCTGAAGCCTCCTCTCGTCGTGGCCACAGCTACTCCTACGCATTCTCGTTTATCGTTCACCTTTCTCTCTCCCGTCTTCTAGACCTAATTATTTATCATTCGGTACAAAAACGGCAGAAAATGAAGTAGCAACAGCAGAAGCAGGAAGTGGCTTCAGCAGAAGTGAGCACAGCTGCTGCTAGTAGTGATAACCAGTGACAGCAGTACTACTAATAACTGAGCGGTAACCACCGAAAAGCATCAGTAAAGAAATAGCAAGCGAATAACAGTTAATACTGAGATTACTCGCAAGTAACATGTAGCACCAAGAAATATTCGTGTAGAACAGAAATGTTCACTTTGCACTAGGAAAAGGGAGGGAATGAAGGTGAACTCCACGGAAAAAATCGACCGCTTCAACAACCGATAGAATGAGGCATAGGGAAGGAGAACGTTTCTAGAAAAATACTCCCCACGTAACACCCCAACCATGATAGCAATGAGGTAACATGTTCGCACTTACAATTAACATGCTGCAACAGATAGGACAGCATTTCAGGTTTGCACATACGCCTTACCTACACACAATTTCGAGTATTTTGGTGCGTGCTCTTTCATCTGGAATTCCGAGCGCGATCTCTTTATCGAAACGGCCCGCTCTCCTCAGTGCGCTCTCTAGGCTCTCCGGACGATTTGTTGTTCCTTTAAAAAAAATCTACATACACGCAATAAAATATTATACGAAATCACAACGTGGAAGATTCTGGTTATGAATTATCCTAAACACTTTGTATTCGAAGAATTGCACTGTCGCCGTGTCGCTCACTCCGACACATAACTAAAGAAAGGAAATAGTGATCTACATTACGAAATTCTACAAAGCATTAAAACAGTGACAAGTGCGAAAAATTCAAAATTAAAAAATTCATAACAGAAAACAGAGTCTAAAAAACAACGCTGCAACATTTATTTGGTTCCAACTAATATCAAATATTACACGGACAATATTTTCGCCTTTTCAAAAACTTTTAACTCTCTCCACCTCAACTTCGCTTTCCGCTGATCCGCTCTCTCCCACTTTCTGACGACAAAAAAGTCGTTCATCATCAAATTTGCTGAAAAATGCCTTTGTTCATGGTGTTCTCAACACAACGATGGAAGGCGTTGTATATATAGCGTTGCCGAAGCGAGCACCCCTTTATCCTATAAACTATTCATAAATAACATAACTTATGATGTTGAGGCGCCATCATAGAAATCAGTGCTTTCAAAAATAGGCTCACCAAAGTAAGGGGACCTACGCGACTGGAACATTCTGTTACAGAAAGATACACGAGCGGGGCACTGCGTAACAGAAAGATACACGAGCAAAGCTTTTTATAGCCTCAATTTTGAATAGACCACACAACTTTTGACCTCGCAGCATTTAGGAATGCCAAAAATCAAAACGGGCAACCTCATTACGAACTGGTAATGGCAATTCACCTATAACAAGCACGTGCCTCGAACGTCGATCATCCGATTTGCTCTTCTTCAGACCTACATCACCATCACCCGCAAAAATCAGTTTGTCGGCTAACGATTCCTCATCCAAAGGCGAACCTTTTGGCTTGTACAGATCTACAAACATTCTTTGTAGTCAAAATGATGTACTATTTGTGCTACTTCCAATACGCCTCCCCTTCCCCCTCCGAGTGCATGACTACGAATTTCTCTGGCTTCGAGGAAGTAAGACGTCAGAAGAAGGTTAGATTCTTTTATAATTTTCAAATGAGTACTGATATGGAAAGAGATCCTTTTCTTCCGACAACTTCGAATCTCACTAGGAAGACTGGAGTGAAAACTGATGTAATACAGTGATCATACTATACTATTACTGAGGACTATCGGTGATGACAAAGAATTTGATATGAACAGGACAGCTTGGGGACAAGGGCAGGTGAAGGGGAGACCTTTTTACTAGGAGTTCAGAGAGAGTCGAGGAAAGGTCACTCGCTGCATTACATAAGCAAAAGAAAACGCCAAAGAGAACGAAGAGAAGTTCTTATCTGTAAAAGTCAAATGCAGCAGTACAATGAGCAACTTGACAAAGAAAACGATCCCGGATAAAACCTCCACAATAAGAATATTCATTGTTGAAAAGTACAGTAGAAGTCAACATACGCTTCACTAATCCCTCCCCATCGTTTCGAGATCGTTCAACGAACCACTATAAATTCAACCACTTCGGTTAACATGCTGCACGTTAACTGAAGCTGTGAAAGTGATGATCATTGCCACTTTGGACATTTGCGGAAAGGAGGATAATTTTCACAAAATATGCTTCGAAATTCTGAATTATACAAATCTGCCTATATTGGACGCTCGTCCAAACTCACTCCTTTACCAATGACAGCTTCATGTTGATCACTACTGTGCAGTGTTGCAACACTTCCTCTTTTCGCCTCTCGCCTCCCAATCTGCGTTTATCAGCAAAACGAAAAGAAAAGTAGCATATTAATCACCATCAAGGCAAGTGAGTAGCTGTGAGACGATGCGCCTTTCCATTTCGCGATGTGCGATCTCGCGTTTTGGTGCAATAGCGTCTATCTGATCGAGCAACAAAACACACGGCGCTACCTCAACTGCCTTTGCAAATAGCTGCCGAATTTTATCCTCCGATTCGCCAGAAACTCCAGAAACGAGCTCTGTTGACGCTAGCTTTATCAGTGGAAGATCCAGCTCCTTTAAATACGTAACACCTCGATGCTTACCATGCAGATATTATTCTAAATGGGCAATCACTATTTACATATATATGTATATGTACATATACATATGTATATATATGCATATATAATATACATATGCATACGTATACATGTATATATGTATATATATATGTATATGTATATGCATACAAATATATATATACAGTTGTACATATACATATATATGCATATATATATATATATACACATATATATATATACATGTATATATATATATACATATACATATATGTACAGGTACATATACAATACAGACATAAGCACACATATAGGCATATATATATAATATATATGCGCCTTTATACTTTACTACATTTATAATATGCAAATGCCGCTTCCTCCCAATCGGGCGCTTCCTAAAAGAGAAAGGCAGTATGGCATGCTGGCAGGAAAACGCTACCTGATGAGGTCTACAGCTGACTCATTCTGCGGCCGGTTCATTGCTGTTCCACCCTCCCGTCCATCATTCCTCCTACGCAACACGAAAAGCCGCTCATACAGCATACATGAAACGGAGTATGAACTTACACCAGCAACTGCTTGTGCGAAGAGTGTTTTACCGCAGCCTGGTGGTCCATGCAGGAGAAATCCCCTCGGTGGTTGGACACCAAGCCGTTCATGAATCTCAGGATGCTTCAGATGCATCGAAAGTCGGCATACATCCTAAAACAGGAAAGTACGATTAGATAAAGTTCTTCAAAAGTAAAACAAATAAAACTTTTACATAACAATATAATCTCATTTCCCACAAAAGGTAGGAGACGACGGAGGAACGTGCAAAATTACCGATACCAAAACTAAAATGTTATGCAAAAGTTTGGCTGATCGCACTTTAAAACTTGTTCCGTCACTGAGTACAATATCCTATCCTCCTTGTAGCTCCGATTTGCTCTTTCAAATCGATGTTCTCAATATCCACGAGGCGTCTATAAAACGGCTAATGCACTTGCACAAATGGGGTGTACGGATGAGGGTGGAAGATAGCGGGCTGCTAGATTCGCGATTTGTTTTATGAAGGAATCTAAAGAAAATAGAGCGCTGCATTCCTAATATAACGCACTACTCCCGGCTTCCACAGCTGCGCCCACCTTTGTACCGAGAACGTTCTTTTGAGACTAAAGGACTATTTGGTATGAAAAGAGGGAAAATTGAGGTGAACCGGCAAAACCTTGAGGTCTCGTTGCGTCGCACATGAACGCGCCTGTGCGTTTGTTACCTGTGAGGAGGAGAGAGGGAAAAGGGGAAAGAGATCGGGGAAAGGAGATGGCAGCCGAAGGGTCGATTGCGACTATAAAAAACCATAAATAACAGGGAGTGCAAACCTATAATTTATCGGCGAAAACTGCAGCTGATTTTTAAATATCCATGATAAGGAAATGCTAGAAC
>JPKZ01000827.1:0-27859 GCA_000803305.1 Toxocara canis
TGAGAGATTACTTACATGCTGTTATGAAAACATGAAAGTAACGCTATCTGGCACATCCTTTTTTCATTACTGAATGCTTTCTCGGAGGCTCCATAACAATAAGTAAACGGAATCGAATTTCGTGCACTTGTGTACTACTCATATATAAAACTCAGCACTCGTTTTGCAAAACATATCGCTTTCTTTCGCTCATTTGCGATATGTAGTTAACAATACAAGCTTTGTCTTTTAAATACTAGACTTGTTCAGAAAAGAAGTGGCAACGCGTTCGGTTGGACTTCTTTCGGTGAACGTCGACTAATCGGTCACTGTTACTCCGCGATTGCTCCTTTATCGTATTCGTTCATTCCTCTCGTATTCAAGTCAATCTGCTGACATGCAGAATTTCTGTTATTCCTGATGACTTGCGACCAAAGGACTGCAGTTTGAAATTTCGAACAATTTTGAACTGTGTACCTGACTAGGTAAATGCACCACCCCTAATCAGTTTATTCATTTGAGAAGTCAATAAGGGTTTGTGTTTTTGTCGTGTCGTTTAGTGATGCTTTATTTAGCAGAACTGGTGGACCGAGCGCTGAATTAGCTTTAATTGTCGTTGTTTTAAAAATCAATATATAAACAAATATAGCAACTCTTTGAATACACAAATGTTCCGTATTGGTTGGATTCGCACATTTCATTTGAGAGATTACTTACATGCTGTTATGAAAACATGAAAGTAACGCTATCTGGCACATCCTTTTTTCATTACTGAATGCTTTCTCGGAGGCTCCATAACAATAAGTAAACGGAATCGAATTTCGTGCACTTGTGTACTACTCATATATAAAACTCAGCACTCATTTTGCAAAACATATCGCTTTTTTTCGCTCATTTGCGATATGTAGATAACAATACAAGCTTTGTCTTTTAAATACTAGACTTGTTCAGCTAAGAAGTGGCAACGCATTCGGTTGAACTTCTTTCGGTGAACGTCGACTAATCGGTCACTGTTACTCCGCGATTGCTCCTTTATCGCATTCATTCACTCCTCTCGTAATCAAGTCAATCCGCTGACATGCAGAATTTCTGTTATTTCTGATGACTTGCGATCAAATGACTGCAGTTTGAAATTTCGAACAATTTTGAACTGTGTATCTGACTAGGTAAATGCACCACCCCTAATCAGTTTATTCATTTGAGAAGCCAATAAGGGTTTGTGTTTTTGTCCTGTCGTTTAGTGATGCTTTATTTAGCAGAACTGGTGGACTATGCATATGTCTGAAGAAGGGGACCACCGGTTTGAAGGAAGAGTCAAAAGGTGTCGTGAGGACTCATGAAATGCATGACCTAACACAACTGATTGTTGTAAGCATTGACTTATTCTTCGCCTTCAGCTTTGCATCCTTTAAGGATCGATAGCATTTGAGCACGAGAGTTTAAGCTATCATATCTTTTAAAATTCAGACAGTTGATAATTGGCTTACGATGTTCATCGTCTTCAAGATGAATAAACAATATGTGAATGAGAAATAAAGACCATTTTTCTGGTGACATCTTTTCTGGCGTTTATTGAATTGCAATTCTGAACGTAATTGTTTACATCGCTCCGAAATGGCTCACTTGGCTGATAATGATCAACGTAGTGACTATTTGTGAATCTCAGTTGTATGTTTCGACAACTGTTTTAGGCATACTGAATGTGCTACTCTAATTTAATGCATGCTTGCCTTTTTTCTTCATCGACAAAACACATTCTCTCCTCGTTATCGTTTTAATGCAATCATTCAAGCAGCGACGCTAATTAAAGCTCAAAGTTCGAAAAATTTGATTGTATGAAATTTCAAGACCACTAATTTTGCGTGGATTCATTAAGGAATTGAAGACTATTTAAGAGCAAGACACCGAGAGAAAAAAATGTTTTGGTCAGCCGTGTTGTGCTTTTGCCTGCTGTATGCTTTTATCAATACCATACTCGTCACAAAGGAATATATCGATAATCGAACCGCCACCCTTGTGACCATCAAGCAAGTGTTGATGACCTTTTTTGAATGAAACATAAATTTTTCTGATCTATAGATCAACCAACACAGAAGTAGCCTGCGCAAGAACTAATAACTGTTGGGATACTTTGATATGGCTTTAACGAAGACCGGTAAAGGCTCGCTTTAAAAGTGAGCGACCCTTGCGTATTATGAGTGCTAACATTTTAACTCATTCAGCGCGAAGAGAAAACGTGGTTGATAGCATCAGAAGGTATCGGAATCTCAAAGAAGACTCTTTACCGCAGTAAACTAAACAGGAATTGAAGTGAATAATTTACTTTACGAGAGGTACGCACAATGGTATTTCACAAACAGTTACTCTTATGAATCGCAGTAGTGCCATGAGAATCGCATAACAATCGTATCTGCTCCACTAGATAGCATTTCTATCTCATAACCATTTTTTTAAACCGATCATTACAGAAAGTGTTTTTTCAAACATCATATCGAACCACCTAACTCGTTTAATAAATTTCACGTCAACAAAAGCTCAAGATCGCATCATAGTGATACGCAAAGATTTTCTGCACTTCGAATGGATTTGTTCTAGTGAGATTTGCAAAGTTTTTGTTGTCGCCTGGTATCTTCGTAATAAATGAACGACTATTCAAACTCTCATGTTCGCTTTTTAGGAACTGTGTGGGTTGATCGATGACAGTGGTCACTAATGATTAAAAACAAGATTGTCAATTCTAATCACTTTATCACTTTAAATAACTTGCTAGCAAATGTGCTCGTCGCTTATCCGAATCAAATTTAGATAGTTCTAAAGTGCTGCATAGTTTTTTCTCTCGATATCGAATACAAAATCGCATAACTGCTAGCCCTTCGGCGCTTTTCCTTTTTTTTGTCTTTTGCATATAAAAGTGAAATATCTACATATGAATTTCAGCATTTCAGTTACTTTCAAAATGCCCAATCTTCAATCTATGCCAACCGTACAACATACAGCTCCACCTTTATCGTTGTTGTCTATTGCTGCCATACAACTTTTTATGCAGATGGGGGAAGTGGAAAATAAAGAAGAATCCTTTTCTTTTTTCGGTTTATACCGCAAATTTCGTAGGAGTGCAAAATTTTGAAATGTGCGATTGTTTTGAGGCATCGAAGCCTCTTTTATGTTGTTTGCCCTAGAAGGGCAGATGCGTCACACATTGATGATCTTCTTGTTGATATTCGGAAGAGCATCGATGGAATCGACAATGAGATAGCACTTCGCTTACTTGTATTCGCTATTGCAGGGTTCGGTTTCACCGGCTTTCAACTGTGTAACTTTTATATTTCGGAGAAATCTGCTATCTTCATCGTTGCATTCCTTTAACGCTTAAAATAAATCAACCTTAGTTGGGAAAAGTTTTTACTTTTTTAACTTCCAGTGATTACGAGTGCTGTAGCTGAATTTCATCTGTTTGGAGAGCGCTTAATCAAAATCCCTTAGCGAAAACCGTGTTGGCAGCTGCTACGTGACGAAATTTTTTCTTCACAGCAAAAGCATCACATTCTTTACGTCTAATGCACTGCTACGCTTAGCCAAATAAATTTAACTGAGGGTAAAGTGAAACGTGGGAAATGCTGTACTCGAAACAACTAAAGAAAACTGAAGTGCACATTTTTGTTAGTAAAGTAATCATTGAGGAACCATGATAACTGATATCTAATGGAAAAACAAAGCGGGTTTTAGCGATTGGATGGATGTCAAAGAACGATGAGAAGTAGTTACATTCGTATTGTAAAATATGGCGGGCAAATCGAACCGCTCAGCAAATGCTTTCTGTTATTTTTGAAAAGAACGGATATACATGCGATCAGATTGGCCAGATTTTTTGTGGAAATTCTCAACAAAAAGAAAAACATTTTTCATCTACGCGCCGAACGTCTGATCGGCATGTTTACAAAGTGTCACTAGTTTTTAGAAGATTCTTAAGGCGTGTTCTTGCTATAAGCCCAAGTTACACCTCCCTGAAAGTTCTACATTACCGTATAAAAGACTGATCTGGTTAAGAGTCATAGGAACGTTGAAGCTCAACCAACATTACGTTTTAAAACATTCTTTTGAAGCATCCAACTTTCAAGTTTCATTTTACAAGTCGGCATTCACCATCTAAACCGTTTTCAATCGGCTGCTGCGAAAAACAACTTGCCTTAATAAGTATTAGAAAGATTCAAGACTCACAAATGTCTCAGCCATTGCGACAAGCAATCGAAATAGTAATCTTTAAAAGTAAGAGTTAAAACGTTCAGATGTTTAACGTATGCAGTCTGGGAAGGGTAAAGTTAAACTGCTGTGATATATTCGTTCAAACGTATGTTCTACTACGCGGTCGGCGCTTCCTCATGAAATCGCTCTATCAGCGAAGCAACGATGAAATGGATAAACTCGTTTTCTACATGAACGATATGCCGAACGTTATTCACAATCAAATCAAATTCCAGGTACTCGTTCAATATTATGATCGTTCACAGAACGTCGGTGAAGATTTGTTTGTCTTATTCGAGGAGCATAATGAAATCACGACTACCGATGAGTGATTATATAACGGAAACGGGCCCTAAATGCGAAATAAAATTCTGAGCGGTTAACTTTTATTTTTTTTTCCGATTAACTTTATTATTATTTTCCGATTAACTTTTTCTTTTGTACTGGTACTCGTCGAAAAAGCAATTTTCAGCTGCCCCGTTGATCCTATCGGTTAGAGTAATGTTGCAAGATAAGAAAATGATTTCCACACTCAAAATAAGTGAATTTTTGCCGATGTTTCCATGACAAGCCAACTTGCTCATTCTCTTCACAGTTTATTTAAATTTCTATCCAAGATAATTTCGCATATGATTTGGAAATGAACAACCATATTCTGTTAGACTCGAGAAGGTTGGAGAAAAAATTTTAGAATCAGATGATAATTTATGTGTTCTACGATTATACCGAGGTGGCTCTACGGTCACATTACTATCTGAATCGCTACGATTGGAATAGAATGGGGTTTCGACTAAAAGAAATCCAACTATCATCATCAAGCCACTCTTGCTCAGATTCCGTTTATAACCAACGTAATCAATCTTTCTTTCAACGCTACTAGCCTGACAGTAAAGCCCCCGATCTCATAGTGGTTCAGTAGTCAACGGCGTCCTGAAAGGAAATTTCCAACCACCAAGAGGTAAAATAAAACTGCACTCTCGGTATGGTCAGGTGAGAAAATAATTGTCTCTCGGCTTGTAAGACCATGAACACGGAAGAACGAGAATTACATTAAGGCGAGCAAAGAAAGCAACAATTTTCGTTTTTTCTTTTTATTTTCCGGTGATTTTCGATCTCTCTTCTTATAACGGTATCATGTATGCGTGTCACAAACAAAATTTTTAATGTTCACTTTTCAGATTCTGCTTCCAGGCTCTGTTTTTCAACTACGAGTGGATAAGGGATCCACGATGTGCCATACTAGTGAGAAAAAAATCATTGAGCTTTAAAATACAGGTTAAAAAAAGGAACGAGCTTGAAAAGCGCGTTAATTTTTATGAATGCATTCGCTTTAATATTCACATTTGGTTGTTTTAACGAAAATTTGCGAATTAATTATCGTCGTTGTTCCGAGAAATTACATACCACAGAGAAGAGCGATGTTTTCTTGTCTTTGGCAACAATTTCAAAATATCCACACAATTATGGGTTAAGAAACAAAACCGACACTTATTTTCATTGTTTCTGAGCAAACTTTTGGAGAATTTCAGAAAAAGCAAACATGCTTTGCACGACAATGGCTTCTAAACACAGTAATAAAACCACTGAACTGCACGATCGCCTATTTGCCGGTAAACAGTCCATCACTGTTCATAGTTGCGATCGCTTCAAAATTTTGTACTTCTATGTGTGACATTGTCAAATTAATTTACTTAAATGAATTTTTGCTTCATTAAATTGCATATATTTTCAGATGATATTTTTAGTTTAAGCTGCACCTTTTACTCGCAGCATGTATTTCGCGTTTATCTTTATAGTCATTACAACATCCCCAAAAAAGAATAACAATTTCTGTTAGCTGAGCACCAATTAAATGTCAGTTACAAAAGAATTATTCTGTTAAGATATAGTAATCAATTTTGCAGAATATTTTTCCACATAAACGCATTTGTGGTCCTCTGGAAATCATTCAACATTATCAAAACATCACAAGCGTCTACTGAGGAAAGCATAAGATAATTTATTGAAGTGATTTCTGAAAAAGCACTGTTAGAAAATTTCGAACTGAACTATTTCACAATTTGTAAAAGTTGCTATCCGAATGCAATACTAAATGCCTACTGACTACTTTATGTCGCACAACCATGCATTTCGTGTAATCGCTTTCAGAAAGAAATACCATCAATTGTTTTAAGCAGAGATTTTGTGAAATTGCTTCAACGGCCGATTTATGTAATTGTCAAAGCTGCATAGTAAGTATCTCGAGAAATGCGGTCATTTTACATTCACCCATTTATGCAAAATAAGCGCACTCAGAAAACGAATGATCTAACATGAACAACTTATATTCGCATAGTCGCGAATTTCTCGCACAGATAATCGTCTAAATGATAACTAAACTATTAAAAATTTTGGCCGCATCTATGTACGTGTTCACCTATTTGAGAGTTCGTTGTTTTCTTTTACATGCGATCCAAGTCGTCTTTCAGGTTAAAAATAAGGTCTTGAAGGCAACGGAACCCATATGATGATATCGAATTCTTCAAAATGCGGTCAGTTTCGCTTTAAGAAAAATAGGTAAATTCCACAGAACCTACGAGCCGTGCGACTATGTGGCACTTTAAGCTCAACTCGTCAATGAGGAAACAATAGCACATGGGCTCGTAGGTAACAGCTGACGAAATTCTATCCGCTGCATTTGATCAAAAATTTAAAACATGCGCCTTGGGAGACTCGATTCAATGATATTATTTGTTGTGTTTGCCGGCGTGCAAAAGTTATGATCTGTCTGTAGAAACAACGGGCAGCCAATTGTCCGGTAAAACGCTCAACAAGCACGCTTTCCCACTCGAGGCATCGTACAGTGAACTGCAGGTGAAGCATTGATTCGTTGTTAAACCGGCTACTCATCATTAAGACTCCATGCAAGATTATCTTCAGTTTTCTCCTGTTGAATATCACATTGTCTCCATTTATGCCTCGCTGGGCAGTGTTTGCTACTTTGAATGCTGAAAGGTGTAATCAGAATAGGAAACTGCAAAACCACAATGGTTTCAAGCTGTCATACAAAGTCATCAAAAGCTTGGCATCCGCAATTTTGAATTTCACTTTCGAAAAAAAGATATGCTATTCCGATAACGACTAGCTATGACTAGATAGTATTTGCTATGCATAGAGGTCATTCGATGGCACATCCGTCCATAAGACCAATAATGAGGAGGGGAAATGATTGATTTTTGATCCTCACACTACTGCTTCTTGCTTTGAGTTAGCTTACTTTGTCAAATATCAACATATATCAGGATAGCGAAAGAAACAAGCATTACGCTTTTCATGTTGTTGTGTTTACGCTTGCTAAAACGAAGCATATCTATTCAACAACATGAACGCATTTGTTAGAGGAAGCGCTTAAGAGCGCCCGTATGCAACACTTATGGCTTCATAGCGCTAATAAATAGAAACAACGTTGACAGTTACCGTTGCTTCTTCGACATTTGATGAACAAAACGTGATTCATAGAGAGAAAATAAAAAAAGCAAAAGGTTTATGGGGAAGGCGGGAGGAGGGGGGAGGAAAGCGTGGAACGAACAATGACCCTAAGACAAAAACGATTAATTTCTTAATTGCTTTTTCTTTCATTTTTCGCAAAGTGTGCCTTCGTTTAAGAGCGCCGTCAACATACTTACTATACGACGCTACAAAGCCAGTTATTGATTTCAGTATGGCAGCTACAAGGAGACGCTGACAATCACAATGCCAGGAATTGTCTCGCAAATCGGCGGCCAATTGGGACTCTTTCTCGGCATGTCCATCATTACGCTGATCCAACTATTCCTTTGGTTCCTTCAAACTCTTCGTCGACGACTTTTTAAGCACTGAAGCAAAGAAAACAACAACGACTCGCAAACAGTCCTAGATTCCTTGTATGACATCTTATTTCACGGCGCGAAGTCAACGTTTTACGTCAAGAAGTTTCTTATACAGCCTCCTCCTCCTCCCTCTAATGTCTATGGTAGTAGGCGTGTAATGTAAAAATAGAAGCTGCATCCTGCGCAGAAATTGCCAAATCGGAGGCTTAGGAAAGAGGCGGATTTTTGTCGAGTACACAAGACATCTGATTTCGAGAAATTCGCGTAGCGAACAGCCCTGTATTAATTACTGTGCCGAACTTTCGCTGGCGTTTCCTTTGGAGACAGTCCTGTTTAGTAAACGTTTATGTATGTAATGATTTTACGGCTCCATCCTCATCCAACTCACTTTTAAAAAAGTCAACAACTATACTTGCAAGAGGTCATCTGGTCGCCCCTATTAAGCGGTGGTATATTTATGGAGCGACCAAATGGAACAGCTGTCGTAGGCATACACCCACAAACCAGATGATTTCATAAATTCTGAAATCATATAAATCTTCTGCTGGACATTTTCTGCAATCCTACCGCTTGCAAAACGCACCGGCAATTCCAACTCCATCGAAGGGGACAGACGATGGGTGGGTGAACTGCTTTGATCACAGCCCTATCTTCAATGGCTGCCCAAATGAAATTAACGAACATGTGACAAATGCGCACATATACACATATGCACAGATGCAACGTTGCCATAATGCGCTTTGCAAATCACAAATCTGTAAAGCGCAAAAGAACGTAAGCAAATAAAGAGCTAAATTGGCGCTAATTTTTGCACTTTTTTCTGGAATATAAACGTATTCAACTGTTAAATTCCTTAGAAGAAATAAAAATTTAACAACCGCATCTGATAGATGTATACGTGACTAGTTTCGCGCAAATATGTGCCTCGCAAACTGAAGATGTGGCTCTTGCAAGTTATAATCACGATAGTGCAAAGATACATGGTCGTGGTGGTACGGTTTAATTTCAAGCAACATGATGCTTAATTCAATAGATGAAATACTGGTCATAAATAACGAAAAATACACTAGCCAAACAACTTGATTACGACACCACTATAGCAAAAAAATAAAAATGCAAACGGAATCGCAAAAAAAAAGAATCAAATCTTCGCTTAAAAATGTGAAACGGAAACGCTCAAAGAGCGCAAAGACAGCGCAGTTTGCTATGTACATAATAGTGCAGTAATAGGCAAAACAAAAAAAGGATGAACGACTCGTTGAAAAGAACCGCACACATCGCAAATATATTCTTTTCATTGCCAAAAAGAGAAGCAGTTTCTTTTAAAAGGAAAAATCACTCAAGAAATGAGCCAATTGCTTGGCGCTGTGTGCATGAAACGAATGGGATAACAGTTTCACACAAGTTACGGATCGCTACGCCACTGAAAATCGTTTGATTCGCCTCAAAATCGACAATTTTCAGCAATCTGAAAGAATTCAAATTGCGCGATATGCCTCTTATTTCAACTATTAAAATATATGGGCAATGCTAACCTCATTCACCAACAGACCCACCAGCTAACGTGAAAGAAAGTGGCACATTTACGCCAATCGGACGCTTTTGAACTGCCGATTTGGACAAATGTAAAGTTTTCACGGGGTAGATAGTTTCGTAAAATTTTGAAAACGGACCATTCACATTTTGCTGATTACCATAGGAGTAGGTTTATGCTACAGCTGTTCGACAACTGTATATCCATTTGATGACACGCGCGTTCTTCTCAATGAGTGATGGTTCGGCACCAAGGTGGGACCATGCACCCGCCATATGGTCAGCATTTTCCGAAGATCCCCTGCTGAGACTAGCCGCTGAGCTGGCGTGGTAAGCCGCAGTGACAGAAGTGAAGATCGATGCCTCAGAACCAATCTGCGACATCTCCACGGAGGTACCTGAAGCAACTTTTGAACAAAAATCGTTTCAAAAGAGAAAAACGAAAAAATTAGAAAAAAAAGGTTTAAAAATAGAGATAAGAGAACTGAACAGGAGGTAACAGAAAAGCATATGCGGAAAGTACCAAAATAACATGTTCGGTATTTCATGCTATGTCAAATGCTTCCTTAACTGTAAGCGCATAAAACTTTATTGCCTATTTTGAAAACAAAATCTAACATGTCCCATTCGAACGGTGATCGAATAGATAATATTTAACCTCAAGCAGATTTTCTTGCGCAAAAACGCAAAAATAACACCGCCAGTCGAAAACGACATCAAAACACACTGGTAAATTTAACTCGTACTGGAAAGCAGAAAATCACCACGACGAAGCGTCAGAATTGGCACTGGCTAATTCAGTTTATAACTGATGCATTAAATATTTCATCCACCTCGAGCGAAACTGCCTAGCAATCTTACTTCTTTCTTCAATAATTGCCAAAGGCGCAACGGCCACAGTTGCACGATCATCGCCCATAAAACCATGACAAAGATCATCGACTTCGAGCCTCACGTCGTTTACTCTGTTAGCCGCTTGAACTTGTACCAACTTACAATTGCTGGGGTCAGCATTGCTTGAATCTATCATATTGTAGCTGAAACTGTTAGTTTCATTAAAATATTCGACAAAGAATTCATTCAGATCCAATCGCTGCTCTTTTAAAATTTCATCTTGTTATGCAAGTATTATAAAATTGCTAGGTTTTCCTCAGCGAAAAGTACGTATGTGCAAATAAGCTGGGAAGTAAAGAAAAAATTAAGGAACATAAAGCCATTAAATATTTATTTACTAAACTTGTAGCATAGTCAATCGTTCTAGCGATCTTTGTAGTATCAAATGGATTTAAATTCACAAAATTTCTCAGCGAAAGAGCAAGCAACAGTCGATTATCGGTGATACGATTTAATGAAAGTAGAGTAGCAACATCTTACAAAGGGTTGTCGAGTGATTCAACGCTACTATGATGCAATCCCGAATCGGAGTCCGGTGAAGTTAAATTATCAGAACAGCGACCATCCTGCAGAATATGATTAGTGAAGTAAAACCAACCGAATAGCGATAATTACGACTGAGAACATATTATCATATGCCCCAGTCTTAATTACTAGTCGTAATAAATGAAAAGGAGCTTATGTGGATAAAAAAGAATTTCCAATGAAGTGAATAGAGTGAACGAAAGATCTAAGTAAATCGAAATATTTCCGCAATTAAGCTAAAATTTAAAAAAATTGGGTGAATTAAACGTTCAAATATAACGTGTGAGAACATTGAATCAAATGGCACCGAGCGAAAAAAAATACATCAAACCGTCCATTAACATTTGCGCTATATCAGGCTATTCTAATGATAACAGATTTTATTTTCGCCTCCCTAAACAAAGCGTTGCTTGAAGACTGAATTCTCGGCGTGAACATCAAGCGCAAAAAACTCGATGCCTTGTTTCCTCCACTGATATCACTGCAGCACAACACGAAAGCGGACGGCACACGTGCATACAAAATGGAATATTATGGAATATTCGAGTAGTTGCGAAAGCACAGTATCCGAAATGATGTGCCATGACTTCCGCGTACTGTACAGCCTAAAATTACGTACGGCACACAAGCAATACGTATCACTGAAGGTACATATGTGTATTTATGTGCTAAAAGGAAAGCTAAACACTCAAATGCAGTCAAACGGCTCACATTTTGGGCAACTTCATGAGTCGAGTTACGAGTGCACCTTCCTCCACAAGGCGACATAGTGCCACGCGATGTCGATGGCGTTGTTGTCAACGAACTAAATTTTTATCCTTTCATCAAGATTACAAATGGAACATGTCGGGGGATGAAGAAAGGAACATGAAGCACATTTAGGTCCGAAGCCATGAAGAGAGAGGAATGAGAGCTTTTTCTGAACAACGGTTCCTAAAGGAATTCCCCTACGGCCTCGTCGACTAAAAAAAAGGGCGAGCGAAGCTATGGGAGCAATGGTTCCTCTCATAGCGCAGCCTTCTCATTATCTGCAAATTCGTCTTTAACAGAAATTCTGGTCTCGAACCAAGCAACATTTATTTGCGCAGAGGACATGAGCCCCTTACTGTGTCATGGAGACAAGAAGAACGACAATTATCGTGCAAAGCTCTCTTCAAACGATCACACGCAGTCTGCCGATTTTACGACCTTGTGATGTGATATTGGTAAGCAATAACTGGCCTTGTGTAATAAGGTATTAAATGCGATATTATCCAATGCCGCGCCATGATCGATACGTTTTTCCGAACAATACGTTTTCTCAATTTGATCGTTAAAACGTAAACCATCAATGATAAAAATGGACCGTTGGACGCTTTTCAAATTTCTTATAGCATTACCGATATTAGCGCTTGCCTAGCTGCATTAGCGAGCCTTATGAAAGCTCTCTTAACCATGTGTACCGACAATCTAAATCCTCACGTTTTCTTCTGAAATGAACGAAATCGGTCGTTAAAATCTGCTATTACTGTTCTGATCTACGCTATCAGCGCTATAAATTCGCTTAGATCAGCTTACTCGACAGTTTTTGATGCAACGTTCCCATCAGCACTGCAGCTGCTTACTCGCAATTTTTCAAGTTCTGGATAAACTTCCGCCGCATTCCCTTCTTTCTTTGTCAACGACCCGCCATACGGGAGCGACATAGTCTGCTGCCGCTAAAAAAAAAATCTGTTATACAGTAAAATGGAATGCGAATCAGGCGAATGATTCAAAAGGTGCTTTGACGACTTTAAACATCATGCCAGCCAGTTTCATAAAGAGACTGCCAAAAAAAGAATTAATATTTCAATTGATCCGATCGCTCTTATGCAACTTTCACTCATGATTCGTTTTTGTGACCCTTAAGAAATTGCATTTTCATAGCATATTATGGCAAAACTCGTGTCTTCGCCAGAGAACAACAAAAGCAACAGCTATCATAGTTGGTAGGTATTCTCCTTATATGCCCAAAGAGAAAGCAAACTGATCCATCCCAAGAGAAGCCTGTAGTTTACTACACCTCAAAAAGGAGTGAAAAAACTGCACGCGTTTCGTATATCCTACTGGGTAGTACAAAAGTGAAACATTGAAGGCAGAACAGTACAATCGGTCGGGTCGGTTGGAATAAGAATTTTCCTGAATTCTGGGCGGATGATGAAACCAGATCTTCTCTTGAACGGATTCATCAAGGTGCAAATCATGGTAGCTTCCTAGCCATGCATTACTTTTTGTTCTCGAACAGCTGAAAACGCATGCAAACTTTTAAATTATTTTCAGGCATGTATAACCTCCTCTGAGGTGATCAGTCCTTTTGAATTAAATATAAGAGGTGATCTAGGGCAAAGATTGCAGCTCTACCTTCAGTTGTAACTTCCAAGTTGAAACATCGGATACGCAAACTACTGAATATATATACAATAAGTACATTTAAAAAAATGAAAACGTCTATACTTCATAGTCTATCCAAGCAACTCAAGGAACAATATAAGTTTCAACATATACGCAAATTCGCTTTCCAAATACGAGTAAAACAATAACTGTTACTGCGTGTAATGCAAAGAAATGCTTATACAGCTAAAAATTATTCTAAATAGGAAATAAATACGTGCTCATGACTCTTATGGAAAGCAAGTGGCTCTATACAATAGTAATATTACTTCGCTGAAATTCATCGATCATTCCGTGTGAAAACACCAAATTTTCGAAAAAAAAAGAAAACCGCTTGAACAGAAAATATAAGTAAATCCTCATGAAAAACTCGCTGCGTTTCTCACTACATTTCAGCTTCACACACTGGTTCACGCCAACTGTGTAATACATTTCTTCAAGTAACAGAATGACTACAAATATGCAAACGTCCCCACCGTTGCACTTTGTTTGGAAGGACGCGGAGCCGGAACAGGTTTCGGATCCTTCGTCGACTTTATGTCTTCGTTTAATTTGTCGGAAGTCCTGCAAAGTATATGAATTAATGTGATTCTAATCTGCTCTGCACCACCTATAAATCTTTGCAAAGAGCGCAATAAAACCTTCTGTAATAAAAATCGGTTGAAAACCACTCACATCACTGCTTAGATTTGAATATTCTTTGCGGGGTCGGACATTCAAATTATCGTCACAGCCATCAGCTGGAAAGGCTGTGGATGACCCCTGAAGCAGCTCGAAGTGGAGGGAAAGAGAGGAGTGGAAAGTGGTGTGAGACATAGTAGCAAATTAAAACTGCAAAAAATAGGTAGTAGAACATAAAATAGCGAAGCAACAGCACCGGAATGAAACTGTTGTGAATTCGCGCGGGCGATTATCAAAATAAGCCGACAAACCCTAGCGAGCGTTCCCAATAATCTCTCAATTAAAATTACACGACGTGGAATTGGCTTTAATCCAGCAATCAAATGAAGCCAGATGTGGTGAAGCCTCTTAATGAACATAATCGATATTCACCAATTCACAAGGAAATAAAACCGCCATTATAAGTGAGCCACTGCAAAAACGCTTTTCGCTAATAACGGGATTAGCAATCGCAATTTTTTCGTACAGGGATATGGTTATTTGAACAGATGTCGACGCCATGTGTGATGTCATTGCAAGTTCTTCCTGGAACTATCGCTCTTTCTCAATCATCCTGTACAACATCCTATGTTACAACTTTAATTCGCCTTGGCAGATTGTTGCGCCGTTAGATAAAAAGGAAGAAGAGGCAGAACTGCTTACCCTAATAGAGAGGGATTCATGAGCCACAAGGGTTTGGGAGGTCTAGGAGGCGGTGGGCCTGGGTGAGGGCGAGTCGGAGTACTTTTAGCTCGACTCATCATCGGCTGCTTGCCAACACGGTGAAATGCTCCATGCGGCGTTTCGAGGGGCTTGTAGCTGGAAGGCCGAATCTTGGGGGTCGAAGTTACGCAGAAGCAGATCAGATCGGGCGAATTCGACGGTTGCACTGGGATACGACGTCGTAAACGAACTCGCTAAACTTTATGCATACCATTAAACTGCAAAGCCAATGGACACTCTAAAGTTAACAATAAAACGAGAAGGAATCGTTCATCTTTCAGCAGAAAGAAGAGGCATTGGTGTGCGCCGAAAATTTTAGGTTGAGAATAGGGAACGACAACACAACAAGCGATAAAGGTGCTAAAATCAGAAAACTCAAGTGCTGGCGAGAAAATTCACAACTTCCAATAACAGCATTCTTCGTCGCCTCTCGAAGGAGGGATCAACGTAAGGGAGTCTGTATACTGCTTCTCATAAATGTCACAACGTAAAAATACGTAAGTTGCAAATCGAGGCAAAAAGCGGGCTGTTTTCAATGGGATAGGCTCTATTTCTTGTGGCCTTGAGATGCGGACTCTCAATGGGACAAAGCGATAATTTTGCAGCATTACCAAAATCAAAATCATGATGAAAAGCGGATTATAATAATAGCGTTTCGAGTTACTGACAAAATCAAAAGTTACTGACAAATCCCGTCATATTATCGTTATCGTTAATCTGTTTATTACTTTCTTAACGGATGTACTTATCGCACTAAACGAACCATTTCCAGTTCTACTACCAAACAGTAATACTGAGATAAGATGATAACATTGACAGTATAAGAGAACAGCGCCTAAGACCGAACCCTGGCCTCTCTCAAACCGCGCCAGAACTCTTCCCTACTCAGCAACTGTCCCACACTATCCAGTTTCTTTAGTAAGCCTTCTTGCTATTCTGCGTGGAACGCCAATGCTCCTTAGCGTGTTTAATGCGACATAGCATAAGGGCCGGAATGCTCCTAAGAAACATTTAAATGGAACTGTTGTTGAAGGACACTCCATTCAAAAGTAAGAAGACAACAATTTGGTTCAATCTACAGCAGGCAAAAGTATTTTAATTGCCCAATCGCTCTTTCACATAGTAAAGTGTGTTCCAAGGCAACTGACAACGTCAACTTCGCTCGTCATCCAAAACGCTATATTACTGACATCATTCAAGACGCGACTATTTCCAGCACTTTTAATGCCCTAAGAGGATGTTGGAGTGGGTGGAGGGAGAGGGGAGGCAGAGAAGTGGAATAGGGAGACGACCCCTTTCCCTGCGTATCAGTTCAGAGCGTATACCAACCACAAAGGCTGTAATAGATATCCGGATGACTCATTGTGCTCCCGCCCGGAAACGCGGTGATACGAGTTAAAACAGCATGCAAAAAAAGTCAGATATGAGCGACTTTGTACCGCCCAATGCAATTCAAAGCGGGAACTGCCGTCATACAAAAAAGTGGAAATGTGGGAACGGTGCTTTCGTAACTCACCTAGCAAGCCAATCGGTTTCATAAAATTTCTGCAAAAAATCAAAAAATATATGAAGTGGTCTGGCCGCTCATACAAACTTTTTATGAAGGTTTCTTTCTATACGAACAGTTACTGAAGTACGCAGTTCAGCCATGTGAAAAGTGCATGCAAATTTTTTCGCATCTTTGAATGGTTATATTTCCCTTGCGCGTGGACGATGACCTAACGCGCAGATTATACATATCAGACGTCATAGCTTTAGCTACAGTGATTCGTGAGCTGAAGTTATCTTAGAGACGGATAGACATAGAGAATAAAATTCTCAGTTTATAAGCTGACAAAATTTAATTAGCATTTTGAATTTACAAAGCACATTGTGAAGTGATGCCAGCGCTTAGCTGTGCCCATCTTTCTGTCTGGTGGTTTCAATTCAGAAACCATTGAAGCAACAGTTATCAAACACGGTAAGTACAATCAAAACCTAAGCATCGCCTCTTACATCCAGTTTAAAACCAACCCTCCGATACTACCAGAAGTCGCACTCTCTTAAAGACAGGAGTGGCGACAGGAAAATTTGATTACATTTTCAACTGGTCGAGCACGGGCAGCAGAAAAAAAGAGATCTGCAGAAGTGAAAGGGTCGGATAAAATCTGAACATCCATCATTTATCAGTAGTTCATGAAACTGGTTGGTTGGACAGGTAAGCGGCCAATGCGCTCTTTTTTTCCCTTGTACTTCTGTATTTCTCACACGCCTTATCTTGACAAATTCGATTTGTGAACGACAGCAATATGCGGCTTAAAAAATCAAACACATTTCTTCTTGAAACGCCAGCTATTTCACAAAGAAAACGAAATGCCCAGAAACATGGCCGACACCATTCCATCGTAGCAGTTAGTTCTTTACATCTTGCACATGTTCTAAGTGGCCGGCCCTACCACGGCAGAAGATCCAAGCGGACAAGCGAAGGTCCGTTAATTTTCTGATTTGTAAAGCTCGAAATGCTTAACTCTTATGTAAACATTACGATCAGTGATCGACAAAACGGTTTCTGAGAGCAGCTCACCGAAGTGGATGCACTGTTTCCTTCATCACCACCATCATCGTGTGAAAAAATTCTTGGTCGCCCAGGATCTGCAAAAAAAAACGTCGAACAAAGACCATTCCATCAATCTATCTGAAGAAATTTCGTTATCATTCCATTTCGCCGCTGACAGCCTCTCTTAATGGCTTGTTCTCTGAGACTCCTCAAAATTAGATAGCCTAACCTTGGGGATATCAATCGTTCCTAAAAATGATATGCCGCTAAATTAGGCTACTTTAGTTTGTTTTAGTGAGTTATAAACTCAATGAGGGGACGTAATTCATGGATTATGAAGTTTGCAAAAAACCTCATAATGAGCAATTTTAAAAGCAAATAGATATCAGAAACCGCTATCACGCACCATGTTTCCAAAAAAGTTATTTTATGTAATCGAACTTAGACGCCATATGATCAGTTCAAGAAATGCTTCCGCACATCTAAGACAACTTTCACCTGTTAACTAATTTCACGTTTACTTCAGACAGCCTTTTACACTTGGATAGAACATCTTCTACTTTATCCAGGTATAAAAGATCTCATATCGAAACGCATCTAATGCTGGTTATAAAGCTGCACATTCGAAACGAACTGGATCTTCTTCAACGGCGATTCACTTTTTCAATACTCGCAACACGTCATATATTCATTCGCATCGCAGAATTAGCAAAACGACTGCCTTGCGCGAATAAACATTTGCTTTGTCGTAAATCGCAACTGTTCAATTTGCGCCTTTGACTCAACAATTGTTAGTGATGTGAAGTTATCTTAGAGACGGATAGACATAGAGAATAAAATTCTCAGTTTATAAGCTGACAAAATTTAATTAGCATTTTGAATTTACAAAGCACATTGTGAAGTGATGCCAGCGCTTAGCTGTGCCCATCTTTCTGTCTGGTGGTTTCAATTCAGAAACCATTGAAGCAACAGTTATCAAACACGGTAAGTACAATCAAAACCTAAGCATCGCCTCTTACATCCAGTTTAAAACCAACCCTCCGATACTACCAGAAGTCGCACTCTCTTAAAGACAGGAGTGGCGACAGGAAAATTTGATTACATTTTCAACTGGTCGAGCACGGGCAGCAGAAAAAAAAAGAGATCTGCAGAAGTGAAAGGGTCGGATAAAATCTGAACATCCATCATTTATCAGTAGTTCATGAAACTGGTTGGTTGGACAGGTAAGCGGCCAATGCGCTCTTTTTTTCCCTTGTACTTCTGTATTTCTCACACGCCTTATCTTGACAAATTCGATTTGTGAACGACAGCAATATGCGGCTTAAAAAATCAAACACATTTCTTCTTGAAACGCCAGCTATTTCACAAAGAAAACGAAATGCCCAGAAACATGGCCGACACCATTCCATCGTAGCAGTTAGTTCTTTACATCTTGCACATGTTCTAAGTGGCCGGCCCTACCACGGCAGAAGATCCAAGCGGACAAGCGAAGGTCCGTTAATTTTCTGATTTGTAAAGCTCGAAATGCTTAACTCTTATGTAAACATTACGATCAGTGATCGACAAAACGGTTTCTGAGAGCAGCTCACCGAAGTGGATGCACTGTTTCCTTCATCACCACCATCATCGTGTGAAAAAATTCTTGGTCGCCCAGGATCTGCAAAAAAAAACGTCGAACAAAGACCATTCCATCAATCTATCTGAAGAAATTTCGTTATCATTCCATTTCGCCGCTGACAGCCTCTCTTAATGGCTTGTTCTCTGAGACTCCTCAAAATTAGATAGCCTAACCTTGGGGATATCAATCGTTCCTAAAAATGATATGCCGCTAAATTAGGCTACTTTAGTTTGTTTTAGTGAGTTATAAACTCAATGAGGGGACGTAATTCATGGATTATGAAGTTTGCAAAAAACCTCATAATGAGCAATTTTAAAAGCAAATAGATATCAGAAACCGCTATCACGCACCATGTTTCCAAAAAAGTTATTTTATGTAATCGAACTTAGACGCCATATGATCAGTTCAAGAAATGCTTCCGCACATCTAAGACAACTTTCACCTGTTAACTAATTTCACGTTTACTTCAGACAGCCTTTTACACTTGGATAGAACATCTTCTACTTTATCCAGGTATAAAAGATCTCATATCGAAACGCATCTAATGCTGGTTATAAAGCTGCACATTCGAAACGAACTGGATCTTCTTCAACGGCGATTCACTTTTTCAATACTCGCAACACGTCATATATTCATTCGCATCGCAGAATTAGCAAAACGCCTGCCTTGCGCGAATAAACATTTGCTTTGTCGTAAATCGCAACTGTTCAATTTGCGCCTTTGACTCAACAATTCTCTGAACGCACATCAAGGTCGTTATGCTCGTAGTCATTCATAAGGACGGCACAATCAAATGAAATCGAATAAATGAAAAAACATTTTCCATATTAAAAAAAAATTCTTGTGTGAAGATGGGTGAAGTCAGCGTTTAATAAGAATTAAGAAGAAAGCTACCAAAAGAGACGAACAAAATAAAGTCATTGCCAGACAGCAGTAAAAACAGCTGTTGATTTTCATGGCTGAAGTAACTTAACGGTTAAAAAAAAGAAAATCTCTTTGCAGCTTTAATGTGCCATTTTGTGAGAAGATGGAGAGCCGCAACAAACACCTAATTAGGAGCTCTGAGTTGGTGTTTCCATGACTACCATCATACGAGATCAAAATGTGACATTGCTAGTTAGCGAGGCAGCACCGCTGATAAATTCGAACTTGCCGCCGACAAGATCAGCATGGATTCCTTTTTGATTGAGTGGCATCGAAGGATGTCCACGCCTACATATGGGCATTCCTTAACGCCAGCCACGCAATCGAAAGGGGACATGGGCTGACCATCTGCAGATCGATGTAGAAATTCGAAGGAAATAAAGTGAAAATTGCAGCAAAAACTGACAGAGGACTGGAAATTTCCTTTCTCGCTGCTGCGCCACGAGATATTTGGCATAAAAATGCGATGACTATGAGTTTTTCTAAGAAAAACGTTTTCAGTCAACAAATAAAAACAAAAATCCTTACGCCGCCGACGTCAGCAGACATACGTTAAAGAAAAGGCACTAGTGTACCCCATCCACAACAAAAAAATGACGAAATTTAGAATACATGATATCTGTACCAGCTGACACTTCTTAACCACGAAACATGCCAGCATTTAAATTCGAAAAAAAAGGAAGCTCAATTAGCATTTTAAAAAGTTACCAATTTTAGCGTTTTTGAGCGCTTCAGTCTTAACGTACTCTTTCCGTGTTGCCTCAAGTAGTTCAGCAGCCGAAGGTCCCGTAGATTTTCGATGTATAGCGAACATGACGAAAAAGAAATTTGGCACTCGCCTTGTGCACACTTAAAACAACATCTGAAAACGACAAATAAAGCAAAAACATAGAGAGGCGAAGGGTTTAACGAACATTCGGGAAAACGGGTTTTCCACTGAAACATATAAAGGAACGAAAAAAAAAACAGCAACAACAACAAACGACTATAAAATGTCTTGTAATTGAGCGCTTGAAAGTTGACGTCCAAAACATAACTATTAAACGAATAATTTTATAGTGTATTTCTTTTGAACACTACTTATTAAGGATACTCTAGCAAAGATGGAAAAGGAAGAGGCGGGGAGATTCTTGGACCAAGCGAAGAATGCACCAGCGCACAAGTTTTAGGTCAATGATCGTTGGGATCCCTCGCATGCGATTACCATGGAACCCCTCACATGTGATGCTACCTAGATCTGCGTTACTTACGTATTCTTGCTGCACTAGTTGCGAACGGGTACCTTACTTTGCCGGACTATACAAGCGAAGAGGGGAGGAAAAAGATTCCTGTAGACATAGATTACTAAGATAACATCCGAGTCTATAGCACTATTTTCTCACAACCTGACGCTGACATGAGCTCTATTTTATGAAACTTATGTACTGTTCACATTAAGTTGTCAGCGTCACTCAGTAGATGCCAGTCGGAGATTGGTATTCGTCCATCCACCATCATCAGCTATGGCTACATATAACTTCTGAAGATAGAAGAGGAGTAGTGCACTAGAAAAGGCGTTTCTGAGATGGTGCAACAAGGACCAGCCATTTGTCATGCATTGTAGTAACGTTAAAATTAGCTCAAATCATGATCACAATGAGCAGAATGTGTCATGCGCCTCTATCAGCAATGATTCATCGATGGCAACCAGCTTACAAATTAGCTGTTGTTTAGCCAGAAAAACCGAACGCTTTTGTGAAAAATCCGTCTCTTCTTTGGCTATCAAATTGAAAATCATCACCTGTCAACAACGCAAATAAGAATTTCGCCGAAGAAATCCCACAATATGCAATGTAGTGGGTGAACAATTCTCAGCAAAGTATACGTGTGATGCTAATACGAAAGCTTACTCATCACTTAAACAATGCTTATCAAAAGTTTATCAGTTGTTTAAAGCCAATAAAAACCCAACTCGCAAGCAAAGCCACATTCTTCCACTTGTTCCCGTGAATGCTCTTTATTCACTAAAAGTGAAAAGTCGCGGGTTCGAGACCATTTCCAGAATTGGTTTTTCACTGGGCATTACTATCGTTTTCTATAAGTCTCAGCTAGGCGAAAAATCACCTTTCTCATGAAAAATCAATCAATTTATTTCCAGTCAATCGACGTATGCACATATCGCTGCGGGCGTGGGTTTTCACTGTTGTGACGAACATTATAATTAAAGCAATATTTTTCACAAACTAAAGCACATTTGAACTTATACGAATATCTATCGCATACGCGCCTGCGAAACAACAATGTTCTTAAGTACAGTCGATTTTCCTTAAATAAAGAAAATTAAGGATTTCATGAAATGATAATGAATGATGGCACACGACGATGATTCCTATATGAAATCGACTTGCTTTCAGCTTGTTAGATCACTGTTCAACTTTGAACGATTTTTCTTGAGATTGTGTAATTGCAATAAAGTCACTCTAGAAAAGCTGAAAATTTTAGCATAAGGGGTTTCTCCTCGCTGGGATGCCGATCACGCATGGATTGTAAAACATATTAACAAACAGAAACGAATGACAATACGAGATAACGTCAAACAAGAGAATTAGAGAAAAAAAAACGAATGTAGATACAAGTGTGAAATGTCCACTACGGCTCAAGGACGTCTTGTTAAAAGGTTCGCATATGGGTAACGCATGGACGCCTTTTGGCTCACACAAACGAACTGTTAAAAAGCCAGTTTGTGTTGAAGAGCGCCCTTTTATACAAGCTGGAATATTTGCGCCGAGACGAACAATGCTAAATGTGACAACCGCATTTCCTAAACGATCCTTACGCAAAATCTCAATATCCTTTCTAAGACGGCCAGTTTTCCTTAAAAAATGTATATATATATATATATCAACCTGACGCTGACATGAGCTCTATTTTATGAAACTTATGTACTGTTCACATTAAGTTGTCAGCGTCACTCAGTAGATGCCAGTCGGAGATTGGTATTCGTCCATCCACCATCATCAGCTATGGCTACATATAACTTCTGAAGATAGAAGAGGAGTAGTGCACTAGAAAAGGCGTTTCTGAGATGGTGCAACAAGGACCAGCCATTTGTCATGCATTGTAGTAACGTTAAAATTAGCTCAAATCATGATCACAATGAGCAGAATGTGTCATGCGCCTCTATCAGCAATGATTCATCGATGGCAACCAGCTTACAAATTAGCTGTTGTTTAGCCAGAAAAACCGAACGCTTTTGTGAAAAATCCGTCTCTTCTTTGGCTATCAAATTGAAAATCATCACCTGTCAACAACGCAAATAAGAATTTCGCCGAAGAAATCCCACAATATGCAATGTAGTGGGTGAACAATTCTCAGCAAAGTATACGTGTGATGCTAATACGAAAGCTTACTCATCACTTAAACAATGCTTATCAAAAGTTTATCAGTTGTTTAAAGCCAATAAAAACCCAACTCGCAAGCAAAGCCACATTCTTCCACTTGTTCCCGTGAATGCTCTTTATTCACTAAAAGTGAAAAGTCGCGGGTTCGAGACCATTTCCAGAATTGGTTTTTCACTGGGCATTACTATCGTTTTCTATAAGTCTCAGCTAGGCGAAAAATCACCTTTCTCATGAAAAATCAATCAATTTATTTCCAGTCAATCGACGTATGCACATATCGCTGCGGGCGTGGGTTTTCACTGTTGTGACGAACATTATAATTAAAGCAATATTTTTCACAAACTAAAGCACATTTGAACTTATACGAATATCTATCGCATACGCGCCTGCGAAACAACAATGTTCTTAAGTACAGTCGATTTTCCTTAAATAAAGAAAATTAAGGATTTCATGAAATGATAATGAATGATGGCACACGACGATGATTCCTATATGAAATCGACTTGCTTTCAGCTTGTTAGATCACTGTTCAACTTTGAACGATTTTTCTTAAGATTGTGTAATTGCAATAAAGTCACTCTAGAAAAGCTGAAAATTTTAGCATAAGGGGTTTCTCCTCGCTGGGATGCCGATCACGCATGGATTGTAAAACACATTAACAAACAGAAACGAATGACAATACGAGATAACGTCAAACAAGAGAATTAGAGAAAAAAAAAACGAATGTAGATGCAAGTGTGAAATGTCCACTACGGCTCAAGGACGTGTTGTTAAAAGGTTCGCATATGGGTAACGCATGGACGCCTTTTGGCTCACACAAACGAACTGTTAAAAAGCCCACAAAAAAAAGTTTGTTCATCATTCTCCATATAGCATCGACATATTCAGATTATCTATGGCCGCCTAAACCAAATGAACTTAAGAAAAGATTATATGAACTTAAAAACTTTAGCATTTCAGCCAAAATTCAATTCTCAGTCGGTGTATTATTTGTACGCAGCGCAAGAGCCCCGATAACATCTCTGCCAACAGCTTCTTATCGGAAAAAAATTTTCAGGGCGGGAACTAGTGAAGCAAATATTTTATAGCGGTGATGAATTCACATAACTCGGTGACTTGGCACCTCTTGAAGATCGGCATACTCAGCTCACAAAAAAAAAACGAATGTAGATGCAAGTGTGAAATGTCCACTACGGCTCAAGGACGTGTTGTTAAAAGGTTCGCATATGGGTAACGCATGGACGCCTTTTGGCTCACACAAACGAACTGTTAAAAAGCCAGTTTGTGTTGAAGAGCGCCCTTTTATACAAGCTGGAATATTTGCGCCGAGACGAACAATGCTAAATGTGACAACCGCATTTCCTAAACGATCCTTACGCAAAATCTCAATATCCTTTCTAAGACGGCCAGTTTTCCTTAAAAAATGTATATATATATATGAACTTAAAAACTTTAGCATTTCAGCCAAAATTCAATTCTCAGTCGGTGTATTATTTGTACGCAGCGCAAGAGCCCCGATAACATCTCTGCCAACAGCTTCTTATCGGAAAAAAATTTTCAGGGCGGGAACTAGTGAAGCAAATATTTTATAGCGGTGATGAATTCACATAACTCGGTGACTTGGCACCTCTTGAAGATCGGCATACTCAGCTCACTGTTTACATTGCTTACATTTATATTCATGTTTACTATTCGCAGTATCAAACAGCACAAAAAAAAGTTTGTTCATCATTCTCCATACAGCATCGACCTATTCAGATTATCTATGGCCGCCTAAACCAAATGAACTTAAGAAAAGATTATATGAACTTAAAAACTTTAGCATTTCGGCCAAAATTCAATTCACGGTCGGTGTATTATTGGTACGTAGCGCAAAAATCCCGAAAACATCTCTGCCAACAGCTTCTTATCGGAAAAAAATTTTCAAGGCGGGAACTAGTGAAGCAAATATTTTATAGCGGTGAAGAATTCACATAACTCGGTGACTTGGCACCTCTTGAAGATCGGCATACTCAGCTCACTGTTTACATTGCTCCCCTATATCACTGAACCGTTATGAAAACAGACAATTTTCGTGAATCACTGATTGAATAGGGAAGCATTAAGGTTGGTTTCAACCATACCATCATCTGCTTCCAACCATGGAAAGTATGAATTCATTTCACACAGGCCAAAATTCAATTCACGGTCGGTGTATTATTGGTACGTAGCGCAAAAATCCCGAAAACATCTCTGCCAACAGCTTCTTATCGGAAAAAAATTTTCAAGGCGGGAACTAGTGAAGCAAATATTTTATAGCGGTGAAGAATTCACATAACTCGGTGACTTGGCACCTCTTGAAGATCGGCATACTCAGCTCACTGTTTACATTGCTCCCCTATATCACTGAACCGTTATGAAAATAGACAATTTTCGTGAATCACTGGTCGAATAGGGAAGCAATAAGGTTGGTTTCAACCATACCACCATCTGCTTCCAACTATGGAAAGTATGAATTCATTTCACACAAACCAAACGTTACATAAGAACACCTCAAATCAGTTAGCTCCATTCAAACAAAAACTTTAATATGACCAACGATCATAAACATAACTTAGACCGATTATACAACGTGAGGACTTCTACAAAGAATATTCAGCTAAACAACAAACGAAACGACTATATCGAAGTTCCCTACGTACGGATTCTACGCACCGTGTTGTAACAAAAAAGTCCCTCTCTTAAGCATGGGGAGAAAATAAACTGACCCCATGAAATAAATTTACCCCCGACAAAAATAAGCATTAATAAAACAAAATTATCCCCCCCCCCATGGTACTCAAAATTGCACTCTGCAGATGCAGAAAAATGTCTCTCGTCAAAACAGTCCTGGCGCCAGTAATCATTTTTCGGGAAAATGATAAATTCGTTTCGTCGTCGATTCACTGTTGGAGGTATTATGGCATACACTAATTGCAAAATGATTTATTACAAGACGATTTCGTGATTTAGATACGCGTTTCACTAAATTTTTGCGATATTTGTCAACATCTCAGTGCGCTTTACCTTATTTTTTTAATGATCTACGTTTTAAGCCTCATTAATTTCTGATATTAAAGTTGCTGACACGATTCTTCATGTTATATGTGTGCCTTTACGTTAAGTTAAGTTTTATGAAAATGGTTACAGTAAACTAGCGAACGGTTATAGTAAGCTAGCGGAGCAACTGATCTTCGCAGGAAACCAACGACCGCGGTGAAGTTTTCAATTCGAAAACACTTCCGACTTTTACGATCCTGAATCAAGTAAAAACAGACGACAAGCCAAGCATCGATCGAAAACAGCACCAAGTGAAAGCCTAGAGCCAAAATGAGCGGAGACAACCATCAATATTGAAAAAAAGAACGTAACTCGGCAAAAATTCGCTGTTGCCGCCTCGATTATCACACGTTCTTTCGGATTTTGTTTGGAACATCTTTTCTCACCTTCGCACAAGGAACGGAAAAATTTATTATTGGAACGACTTCAGAGGTGCATATGGGTGGTCAAAAGTAATCTGCTTCCATAACAACTTGATAAGACGATTTCGTAATTTAGATACGTCAGTTTCACTAAATTTTTGCGATATCTGTCAACGTCTCTGTGCGCTTTACCTTATTTTTTTTAATGATCTACGTTTTAAGCCTCATTAATTTCTGATAACGACTTCTTCCCTCTTACGACAGCAAAAGCCCTCCCCCCCCCTCCCACCCAATTATCAACTGAAAAGAAACCATTACAGAGTTAAACTCTATCTCCTGCTCGTAAGGTCGACGCAAGTGTTCCGCAAAACTTGTGCAACCCATATATATCACACGTCGACAAAGATGGTCTAGGGGGAGGACAGAGGGGGCCGCAAATTCTCAGGTCACACGAGGGGTTCGTTGGCACTCAAGTTTTCATGGAAGCTTAAGAAGTCGTAACCTGCAAATGGCACACCGCAGATGAATAGTGCGAAAGGGTCAGTGAATGCTTGAGAAAACGTCGCATGATGAAGTTTGGCGTTTGCCTGAGGAAGACAGGTAAGAGACACTTCCCCTCTGTTACGTACATATCTTTGCGAAACCACATGCGAGTTCCCTGATCTTCCCTTCCATGCAAGCACAGAGAAATGGAGGAAGGGAGAGTATTCCTCCACGTAGACCTATGATACTTATGGTAATTACCTGCAATTCAAATATCTGATGAGAGTCGAAGACGTTGAAGAAATGTTAGTCAGCTTCAGAACGCATGTAACCAAAAATCAAATAACGTGGAAAGGTTAAGCTAGGCTGAACTTCTCACAGAGGGCAGAAAAAAAAAACGAACCAAATCAAACGCCCGAATAGCTAGTGAATGGAGCGTAATGGTAGAAATATGCAAATTTAACCTAAATAAAAGATTCGATTCGATTAGAAGTACCTGCCTGAATCAAGATATTTCTGAATTTGATATGCATCTTCCGAACTTTAGGGATGTCAATTAAACTCATATTTCGCAAAAATTCACAAAATTTACTTCAACGTCCAAAAATACTCTGAGTCAGAGGCATGCATTTTTGCGCCGAATGTAGCTGCAGTCACATTGGACC
>JPKZ01000831.1:2297-36500 GCA_000803305.1 Toxocara canis
GGGGATATAATATTAAGACAATCACTACGTCGCGTCGAAGAAGTATGAAATACTGGCTGTTGAGAAAACCCTCTGGAATATCTGGATTTAGATGTCAACAGTGACCGAAACCTGATTTCGCTTTTTCTGTTATTGCATCTTTTTCTATGGCCGCTTCAGGAGAATTTCAATACCTCTTCCTTCCGCGCTCCCTCCAGTTGTGCCCAGCCGACCTTTTTGAAGCCACCTATTTCTCAAGCTATCTTCCTCAAAAGCTTTATTGCACTCAATTCGACCGATTTCCTACTAAATTATCCGCAGGATACCTTCAGGCAAATTGCATCAAAGTAACTCAAGATGGTGCTGGCAATTGAGGCTAAATATCAGTGAAACGAAATCAGACGTTTAAGTGCGCTATTAAAAGTTGTCTGGTTTTTCCGAAGAAAAATGAAACAAACTGCTCAGCGGTGCCTTCCTGAAGCAACAGCTAATTTGGACGGAAATTATTCCCCAACAAAATCGAGTGGCTGTCGAGGAGGCAACTGGCAGATGCAATGTTCTCAGCAAGCAGTCATGTACATTACAAAAAAAAACTGACTAGCCAAAGAAATAAAGGACGAACGGTGGACGATGAAATTTAGAGGTCATAGCTGACAAAACGATCAAATTTGTGGTGAAAAAGAGACGGCCAGACAAGGCAACTGTGAAAATCGCAGAATGGATGTGCTCGCAAATGAATCAACTGTTACAACTGAGCACTGAGATTCGAGCGCAAATATCACAAATATCGGAAGCCAACGTTTACGATAAATAGAGCGCGTCACTGCTTCGACGGTATATTTTTGTACTCGAAGAGAGTAAAGTAAACCTGAAGCAAAAAGAATACGTAAAATCAGAGTCTCAACTATGTACTGGCCAGTTTTTAAATAGAGACATCATCGAACATACATCGAGATTTTCACGTTTCTCAAAAGAATGCGTTAAACCGCATTAAATGAGGTTTCTACACTGAAGAGTGCAATAGCACATTCTCTACGATCCTTCCTCAACATCCTTTATTCAACTGGTTGATTTAATTCCGCTCTAACAACCTCAAATTTGATCGCCTACAAAAATACCCACTCACAGCAGTAATGCATTGTGTAACCGGGTCCCTCTCGGGCGTTAATGAACTGCCCTTGTGTTCTTGGCAACTGTCAACTAGCTAGAAACCTGGGTTATTTTTCCGAATCGTCTTCCGAAGAAAAAGTATGTTTTGGAACAATAAGGTCTCCAGAAAGGGTGAAACCTACATACTTTCAAACTCGCTTGAAAAAAGAACCGTTTTCGGTCCAAAAAAAAACCGTATAATCGAACACTCTTCAATACCGCTATCCAGAGTAAATTAATACGCTTCTCACTGACTGAAATCCCACAAGAAATGGAAGCGACGGGATCCCTCCCCAGTCTACCGGTTTTCACTCCGAACGATCTTTGTTTGGAGGTAGCGAAAATCAGTGAATCTTTCAAATGAACTCAATACAAAACCATCCAATCTTAGGGCTTAAAATGCAAACACATAAATGAAGAAAACATTTCAAAAACAAAATTAAACAAAACTTGAGAGATGGAAAAAGAAAAGCCGCAAACGTCAATCTTTCGTTGAAATCACAAAAAACAGCAGAAAATACCTAACTCACTCAAATACGAAGAATACCGCCAAATGCTAAGCATTCCGTGATGGAAAATCATCCACAACTACTGCAAGAAGAGAAACGGACACTCGATAAGTTCCCACCTCAGCACTTATCGCCTGGCTTTTGACAAGATTCTTCGTATTTGGGTCAGTTGATGTTTTCTGCTGTTTTTTGTGCTTTCAACGAAATATTGTTGGTGAACGTTTGCAGCCTTTCTTTCCATCTCTCAAATTTTGCTTAATTTTGTTTTTGAGGCATTTTCTTCGTTTATTTGTTTGCATTTTTAGGCCCTAATCTTAGACGGTTTTGGTTGAGCTCATTTGAAGAACTGAAAACCGAGCGTCACGTCACCCACGTTTAAATGGTATGCGTAATAATAAAAGTGAAAAATTGTGCAATAATGCGCTCGTCGTAATATTTAATGTTGGCTTTCCAAAAATTCCAAGCCAGAACCAAGCGAAAAGCACGGTGGTCGTTTGTGCTTACACTCCCACGTTTTGTTAATAATTGTGTGCCATCCTATTGCTTAAGATGAATATAGCGCCTCTACGTCATTTTTTAATTTCTTTGTATAGCGCTAACTGTTGGAATCTAAAAAACTGAGAAGCTTAGAGAATAGACCGTAATGAGTATTGCAGATGGGGAAGTGAAAAGTCTATGTGGCAATCCTTGCCTTGTGAGTCACAAATAAATTTTAGAATAAAACTGCAGTGACCATCCACTGCTTTGGCGGGAGGGATTTTTATTCAGTCATTATTCGAGGTGATGGGGCCTAGTTTGGCTTAAAAACGCGTGATTCTCAAATAAAATTTTAAGAATTTGAAATTCCCCCTGCGAGCTCCAAAAATGCAAACTTGTTCGAAATTTATTGCAAGCCCGAATTTCGGAAAGTGTTATTTAAAGTTCAAAAGCATCTTGACTGAGACGTTTGTACTTGATTAACGATTAAGATCTAATCATATTAGCCACCAAAAAGGAAAATACACCACAGAAGTAAGGAGCGCTGTAAGGGTTAGTTGAAAGTGCATAGGATTCACGAGGGAAATCAAAGTTCAAGGTTTATGTTTATTGCTGAAGTGACAAATGAAATCGTTGAAGCAGTTATATATCGTGTAGCTCTCTTTATTCTCGTAAATGAAGACTATTCTTCTCCTTCTCCTTCTTCCTCAAACCAGAATGGAACACAATAACGGCGAGGGAAAACATTTCATAAACTGGAGCGCGTCTTATCTTCACCTCACAAGAAAATTTCAGCCCTTGTTATTTTGGCTTTGTGGAGCATCAGTCCTCTTAGATATGGTATGGCTTTCCGGCCTTGGCTGTTTCTTCTGCATCTTCCCTTCCACGCGCTCTAGCTGTAATCCTTTAAGCACCACTTTACAAATTACCTTTCCTCTTACCTCGACTTTGATATTCGGCTATCTTTGCTTTACGTCTTCCGCTCGGGCTAACACTCTTTGCTTTACAACATCTTAGGTTTTAGTTAATATTTTTTGTTGCACGTAGCTGGATATGCGGCGGTCACAATGATATAAATGTGTAATATATGATTTCTGTTCGGCACATAAATAAATAGGTGAATGACCAAATACCGTATTATCCTCAACATGGGCCCTCAAGGAATTCATATCCAAGAGGTTTGAAGACTAATTTTTATGACGCTCAAAGACGAATTATTTAAACGTATTAGACGTAGTGTGGCAGGGCTGCTTATTTTAAAAAAAAAAGCAAGCAAGAACAATCAACATTAGTAACAGTCTCCATTGGAGGTAGCTCGTTGTATCTTGTAACGTTTTGAACACGTCTGAATGCCTCGTCCCGTGTACGTCGGTCTTGCCCTGTTCTACGGAACACTTCTAATTGGGAATCTCTAATAACGCTTCCTTCTTCAAAAATCATTTTGAGTGGAAAGTTTGCCATCGAATAAACAACGCACTAACAGAGAGGCAGCAACAGCTCTTCGATATTGCATTGTTGCAAAAATGTCGCTTTTACAAATCAGCGCAAATTAGTATTTGTACTACGGAACTGCCATGTGCGTTCTGTTCTTGCGTTCCCTTGTGGCTATGAGGACGGGACATTGATGGAGCTCAATCACGTGAACATATCAGCACATTCATCTTTGGAAATGGATTGCCATGTGTTCTGTTATCGCGATTCCCTTGTAGCTATCGTGTTCTGTTTTCGCGTTTTCTTTGTACCTATTCAATGTAAACATCTGTATCATTGCTTTTTTCTGACCCGTTCAGCCCCAGGAGAGGGCGAGAACAAATACTGCCCGCCCAGAGCCATATCCGGCCTCGTTGGTGATATCTGTTCGAACCAAAAGCGAAGGTTGCCCCTTACTTCGACTACGTGCCTTGTATATTCGCTGCCATACATCCCGCTCCTCATACTGTACATTTTCTGCCACAAATCGCGCTTCCCTTACAATATTCGCTGTATCCGCCTCTCATTCACTATCGTTACTACGCTGAATAAACTCTTTGGATCATTGAACCACCGGAGACGATCCACACGACATGCATTTGCTACATGGTTTTTAGCGTTGATATACACAGCACTCCTTCCATAGAAATTCTCCCTTCTTGCCCTTCCCCACACGGCTGTAGTACTGATAAGAATAAAGCCTTAACAGTGCTCAGCTAATGTATCTGTATTTCCTGTTCTTCGCGTAAAACCCATAAAAGCTACATTGTCCCCCCCCCCCCCTTCCCAGCCTCTCATTCACTATCGTTACTACGCTGAATAAACTCTTTGGATCATTGAACCACCGGAGACGATCCACACGACATGCATTTGCTACATGGTTTTTAGCGTTGATATACACAGCACTCCTTCCATAGAAATTCTCCCTTCTTGCCCTTCCCCACACGGCTGTAGTACTGATAAGAATAAAGCCTTAACAGTGCTCAGCTAATGTATCTGTATTTCCTGTTCTTCGCGTAAAACCCATAAAAGCTACATTGTCCCCCCCCCCCCTTCCCGTCTTTCCGACACAGCACAGTTCGAACGCCTTAATTGTCTGATTTTAGGGCCCGTCCTCATGACCTGATGTGCATCTAGATACAAGTGTGAGGTCGCAAAAACGAATAGGTAGGTATTTAAGAAGAAGTAGGGAAGAATTATCAGTCGACTTCACTTATCTTGGAAGCAGCTACTAGTGCTTCTATTCATCGGCCCAGTGAACATTCCTGATGACTATTGGAACGGCGAAATAGTACCGCAGACAGGCAATATGACCACGGAAATTATGATTCGTTCCAACTCTGGCGGAGAAGATCAATAATGGCATTTGAGTAAAGCTGAATCTAAGCGAAGGCCTAACACGGGGCAATGAATACCACCCTGCTTTCTATTTGGGGTTTCTCTCAGTCCTGAATGGCGCTCCTGGATTTTAATGAAAACGAAATGTAAGCGTCCACCGTCCATTCGCCTTTCATATGAATGTGTGTAACTTATTTATGCACGCATTTGTAAATATGCAGTCACGTCGTCGTCATTCGTTCCCGCTGCCATGTGCAGTTTCCTTTATTCGTGTAAATAAAGACAATTCAGATCAGCTGAGCTCAAATTCAACTTCAAACACAGCCTGCCACTGGGTGCGGCCAATCCAAGCACTCTCGCCCAGCGATGACATTGGCCATCCAATGATTTCCATAGGTTTTCCCAAACTGTTCTACTCTATCCTTCATCCCATGCCATTTTCGAATCATTCCAAACTGTTGCATTCTATCATGCCTTCCCTTAAACTATAACCACATTACTCTGTAACTTCACTGGACAGAATCAGCTATTCTAGGTTATTCCATATTTCCTACTCAAATTTTCAAGTGTTACAACTCACTCTGAGCGCTTCACGGAAAGGAACAGTAATTCATACTGCAGTTTAACAGGTACAGAAACCACTGCTGCTAGCTTTGCACTCGCGACCAACAGTAACGGGAAAAACTGATCAATCACTTAGGCTCACACGGTTCTGTTCCCCATGCAGTTGCGCCTCAATCGCTTTACGCATATTTCGCTTAAAATTTCTCGGGTTCTCTCGCGTGTCGACTGGAGGGAACCAGGCAAAAAATCGTTGCTACTGTATCTCATGAAAACTCTGATCGAATGAACTGGCAAACAAGAGAACAAATAATCATAAGACAGCGAAAACAGCACCGCAGAAGGCGCCCCTTCAAAAATGGCAGAAGACACTTCGGAACATAATTTATGGAGGGATTGGCGGAAATATTTCTGTTGAAAGCACAGTAGGCAAAAACAACACAGAGCTGTTTTTCGAAATGGGAAATATACCGAGGTAATACGCCACGATAGCGCTGATTCCCTGCGAAAAGCCCATTAGAAGCAACTGGATGAGTACACTTGAAAATTACTTCAATGTTATATTTTCAAAAAACACTCCAATTTCTTTACATGTCATTTAGCGGTCTTAGAGTCATACAGAAATAGGCAAAGCCATCTACGACATGCGCATTCCTCTGAGTCGCCATAACTGACGACGTTCTCAACAATCTGGGACTGAAACATTTCATTTCATGCAGTCGTTAACGTGCGCTTTGCTGATCTCTGCTCTCATGCAAAAATTACATTTTGACCATCAATAACGAAAAGAACTTGTTGCGGTCGAAATACTCCGTCGCACCTGTTACCCGACATTCGTCCCACACCTTCCCTGGGCCTCTTAGTTGATTTGTTGCGATAAAATTATCCAGAATCAAGAAGTAAATTTATTTCGAGCCTTCTCGCAAGTTTTACGATTGCCGGATATAAGGCGCGCTGCGACATTAAAAACAAACTGCGAAAACTTTTGCCGGAATGATCACTTCTACCACCATGTGAAGAAAGCCGACCGAGTTTGCACCTTCTGCTGATATACTTCATGCCATGTTCTGGGAGCTCTTGTTGGTGCACATGACGTCGAACTGCCCAGATATGAAGTTTCTGTTGCACTTTCGTCTCGAGAAGAACCTTCATTTAAACATTAGATGACAGAAATTAGCACTTCAAATAAATAGTGACATTATAAATACAACTGTAGCCTTTCCCTTCCGAGCCTCAGTCGTTTGCGTGCAAGATAAGTAAACCAAAAAATTTTACGGGGTTACGTTGAGACCTTCTTGAGAGCTACTGGTCGTTCTTGTGGTACGGGAAAAGGGTCAACAATATTTGAGCTTCTTTTATTTTGACCGCACACAGGCACCGCTTCATCCGAGTTTAGTCACTTGCGCGCAGGCTGTGCAAATTTTGAAGAAAATTCGATTTGTGCTCGGACCGTTTTGCAGACGGCGAATTACCCTCAAAGTTTGCGTGGCGGCAAGGAAGGGTATGGGAGAGGTGGGCGAAGAGGGATGGGAGGGAAGGAGGGGAGGGGAGGGAGGGGTCGGCCACATGCACGCTAGAAGCACGATAACACAATGAAGACGTGTCGCTTCCTTTGAAACATAGCGAACACTAGCCGGGAAGCCGGTTACCAGACGAGACCTTCCCTCGAGCTGTGAAGGATAAAAATAATACGTTGAGCAAAGTAGAAAAAAAGAAACGCAAGTTCCTCTATTCCACAGCACTTGCCCTTCTTTCGCAAGAAACGAATTAACAGGAAATGAAGAAAAATTCTCAGTTCTTGACCCCTCTAGACTTATGTGATGGCATGATCAAAATGAAACCTTCCCGACACTAAAAGCTGGGCCGTTAATTACTTGAAAAAACTGCCAAATACATTTAAGTCGAATGCAAGAAGATGTCCTTTTAGATTTTTGTAGACTGTGTCTTGCTGCGACGTAATATGCCTACGAAATAATTATGTTATGCATAGGGAAAAAAGCGGACATCAGGAATCCCACCAACCCAGCATTTAAGGATGCTCAGCATAACGTCAGAGCAGTGGAATATGGGAACCGAAAATCGAACAGCCACAAGTCCACGTTGCGTTTGCGAACAACAGCTTTTCTGTCTTTCTTTTCGTTGCGTTCAGCATCGCGAAGAAACGGCATTATATGTCATGAAATGTTAATGTAGAAATGGGATTTTGCCTCATTCTGAAACTTGCGCCTTAAAATATCAGTCCTCCATTTGTTAGCCCATTGATTAAAAAGATTGAACAGTCGTAACTAAAGACCTGCTAATGGTGAACTTTCCGTTTGCCCTTGCCGAAGAATGCGAGCTGCCCTATTTCTCTTTGGTTTCACTTCCACAATGAGCTGCGGCTGCATCTGAAAGCAAACAGGCATCACGCTGGAGAATATGAAAGGAAGGCGAAGGATAACCGTGACCACCAGGTCGCACGATAAGAGGTGTCCACCGTTTCAAGAACCTCCGGCTGAAAAGAATAAAGCAAAATCGGGCGATATGAACGCTCAAGACATCGAACAGAGCAGTCGCGTTTTCAAAAGCACTTTTGAAAAACTGGCAGAAAACGGAAGGAAAAAAACTGCTCTACTGTAGCACGCTTCCTGAAACACTAGGAAAGTTCGATGAGCATATGCGGTTCACTTGTTATAACAAACAACCCGAAGCTAAGTAAGCTTGTTTCAGTCGCAAGAGTAGGGGGAATTTTATAACATCACTATTTTTAATTAACCAATTTATCCCATATCCTATCCCCCTTCTATATTTAATTCCCTTCTTATTTCTCTAATGTTATCCTAACTTTATTACTAGGAAGTGTGGGTGGGAAAAAAATTTTTTTAAAGCAAAAAAAAAAAGTTGTAGCCCTTCACATGAAGCTTCGATTCTATTTTGTTGTAGTACTTAAACACTACGAGAAGTAAGAACAGAAGTGGGACGAACAATGCAGAAGTATTCGCCGTCGACCGACCAAAATTTATAGCATCAAACATAGCAGATGATATCTATGATATCTACGTGCGATTATTTTGCCATATGAAAAAGAAAACATGTCTGCAGCCAGTGCATCAGTTCGTGTTATCAGTAGGCAGAGCTAGCTGTCGTTCACATAGTAACGGATGCAGCTAACGAGTTGGCACTTGAAGTGGAATAACTATCACGCCAATGAGCACATTACTCCCACTCTTCTGAAACAATAAGTGCGGGCATTAAGAAAAGAAAAACAAGAAGAACCTGCACAAGCTGCAGTGGTGACTTCCGCTGCCTTAAAGCTTCGCGTAAGTTGAAGATCTGACCACGCATAACACTCAATTGTAGTTCGAACATCTTTTTGTCGAATCCCGGATCCTCCTGGATACATTTTCACAGTTTCTACAACAGCACACAAACCTCTAGGCTCTCCCTCAGCTCCAAAGAAATAAAATGCAATATAAAAATTCAGTAGAATCCACTCTACTAAACACTTACCTTCCCCATGTCAAAGACGTCAAAAGATCCTACGTGAAAGACATTGGAAGATTGCTAATTTCCTCACAACAGCCACTTAGTTCTACTTATTAGCTTCCTAGTGGCTAGAATATATTTTAAGTTTCGAAGCTGATAAATTCTGATAAACACAAAAAGTCGTCCAAAAGTGTCTCGCAAGCCAACATCATTAGTGGAATGAACAATGAGTGACTCAGAACGACAGGAAGCATACCCTGAAGATTTCACGAAGTTCCTCGCACAGCTCTTCCACAAACTCAGTACTATCCACACACGGCAACACTAGCCCAACAGTTTCATCGCTAAACGGCGTCTTCGCCATCGGTAACCAAGCCCAATGATATGGGTCTTAAAGCATTTTCAAAATCATCAAGTTCTCGTTTACAGAGCTCAGACATAAGCAACGCATAAAATCAACCCCTCTAACTGATAGGACGTGCCAAAGTTAGGACATGTCGCTGGAACGCAACCAACTTATAGCATTCGTTTTCACCATTGCCTCTACCCGTGGGCCCAGTGGACATTTCTGACGACTACGGAAAAGACGAAATAGTACCGCAGAGAGGCAATATGACCTGAGAAATTAGGCTTCGTTTCAACTCTATTGAGGAAAATCAATAACGGCATTCAAATACAGCGAAATATAAGCAAATGACTTAATTCGGATCACTGCATACCACCTGACCTTCTACTTGGCGACTTACTCTCTTCGTCATTAATGGTGTTCATACATTTTAACGAAAATGAAGTTTAAGCGTCCGCCGTCCATTCGCCTTTCATGTGAATATGTGCAACCTATTTATCAACGTATTTCTGCATGTGCAGTCATGTAGTTCTCATATGTTCTCACTCCCGTGCGTAGTTTCCTTTACTCATGTGAATAAAGACAATTCAGGAAAGGCAAACTGATGCACTGCCTAAAGAAGAAAAACGGATGCACTGACACACACAGGCCATGGTAAGAAATGCCGCACGCAAACGAAGGGAAGAATTGAAACACGCAGACGAAGGAATGCATTGAAACACGCAGACGAAGGGATGCACTGAAAAACGCAGACGAAGGGGTGCATTGAAACACGCATGCGGAGGGGTGCATTGAAACATGCAGACGGAGGGATGCACTGACACACGAAGACGAGGGGATGCTTTGAAACACGCAGACGGAGGGATGCACTGACACACGAAGACGAGGGGATGCTTTGACACACGCAGACGAGGGGATGCTTTGAAACACGCAGACGGAGGGATGCACTGACACACGCAGACGAGGGGATGCTTTGAAACACGCAGACGGAGGGATGCACTGACACACGAAGACGAGGGGATGCTTTGACACACGCAGACGAGGGGATGCATTGATACACGTGGACGATGCGATGAATCGACAAGCGCAGACGAACAGATTCACTGACATACGCTGACGAAGAGATTCATTGGTACATGCAGATAAAGGGTGAGCTAACACGTGCAGACGAGGGGATGCCTTGACATACGCACAGGAAGGGATGCATGGACACTCGCAGACAAACATACACTGTGTCACAGGCGGACGGACGGATACACTGGCACACCCAAACCAGCTAACGCACTGACGCACACAACTGAACTTGCAGGCATGCGGTAACTCCGTAAAAGTGCTTCATTAGACTTTTCTTCTTAAGGTAAAAGCAACGTTTTTAAACTGCAGAAAAATACCCCGCTCATAAATTCGTGTGCGTTATGCAGGCGCGCCTAAGCAGAAAATGAACTGTGGACGATATATCTCAGGTTCTTCTCGTTCCAGTTTCGGGATTCTGGCACAGGAACGTCAGGAAACTTTCAACATCGACAATCTGAGCACAGCTGTACATGCGATTAGCGTATGAACAGAGTATAAACAAAAGCTTGTTACCAAACGATAAAGCGATAACAAGAAAAAGCGATCGAGCTAAAAGAGAGATAGAAATATGGACGGACATGCTCGCCATTCGTCGGGGTGTTTGAAAGGAAATGCGAGACCATTGTCGATTGCAGCAAGCTTTATACTCGGCATCGATACGTCGTTCCACGGTTCCTCGGGATTATCTTCATCCAGTCGAATACCACCTGAAGTACACTCATCACCACTCACTAACTATGACTGTCAATATCGTGACTTCCGCCTCTTGTTCATGAAACCATTCGCTCTTCTGCAGATCACCAACAAACATCCACGTCGTAAGAAATCCCTCGCTGAATAATGATGTAGGTACAGCAAAGCCGAAGAACTAAGAAACCTGAGGAGCGTGAAGTGCGCCATTGCAAAATCACGACAGAAGAGCTACCCCTTTAAGATTAATTGTTAGTTCAACTTGTCCATGCAAATTTTTTTATGGGACTTCAACCGAGGTCACATTTGAAATGGGTTTTGGCAAGCAGCTGGATACAGCAGTTTGTGACAATACGTTTAACGCCTCTTAGAAGACAGTCAGCTGGGACAGCTAAACGACTACATGCTGAGCTCACTAGCCCCTTGAACCAGCTAGACGACTACATGGTGAGCTCACTTTTCTCCATCACGCAATTAAATTTGCTAGGTGCAATCATGTAGCATCTTCCACTGGTATTTAAAAGAAAAAAATTAGACTCGCACATTTTTTGCGCCATACCAGTTAGTTGTTTCCAACGATGATGAAAAATTCAGGCGAACCTTGTTGGTGTGATATGTCTTTGTCTTTGCCCACACTGCTCCTTTCACGTGGGCAGCCGCTACCAGGCGCGTCAACAGTTTTTTCGTCATCACTTCGAGAGCATTCCTGAAAGTGAAGCTTCTTTTCTGACTGACCATCATTCATAACAATAAATTTAGTGCGTTTCTCCGCTACTATAAGAACCGCCACATATCTTATTATTGACCTTTAGAAATACACCAAATACACTTTCCTACCCCATCTCTTCGGTTGTGAAGTAGACGGTCACCAAAACAAATGGCCAATACCTCGAAGCGATGCCCAGTTCCATTTCTCACAGGATTTCCGGAGGAAGCGCCTATATCTCTTGGCAATAAAAGGTGGATGCAAAATTCTACGTGGGGAGATTACTGCTTTAAAAAAAAGGAAATTCACGGAGGACAGACTGTATATTCCGCGAGCTGTCGAAACAGGGATTCCATGGATGTTCGATGGAAGATTGCAAAGATCATTTGTTGGGTGATTAAAATAGAGCAAACGCGAGGTGTACTTAACATGCTGTAATAATATTCGATCAAGTACATACGGATGTACAGCGGCTCAAAAATGGACTAAGGAGACTCAAATAATATTTCTGACAAACGTACTTACTTGTTCACAAACTGCGACGTAAGAAAGAAATCGGATGAAACGAATAAGGAACTATCACGAAAAAGTCAACTTTTAAAATTCTAAGTGAAGCAAAATTTGTCACACAATATGAATATCGGAGTTCATTCGTAAACGCTGAAAAGCCCAGTAAATTTCATCCGAGTTTCATACGTGTTCTTATTCTTTGCAAGCAAACACTGTATATAGTGCGGCATAATCCTGGATAAAAGTGCACACTTTTCTTCCTTTCCCTTTCCCCGTCTTTTTTGTGGTAGTCTGCGCACTCCTGAAATTCGGCCATGTGTTGCACGTGCCCTACCCCACTTATGGAAGCAGTGAAACTGACCACATATATGCCAACAACTCTGCCGTTCATCGGCGTGTCAATTCAATAGGTTATTTTTAAAATCAACAACAAATGGGTAAACTAAATAAAGTGCAATGATCGGAGTTAATAAAGTCGACAATACACTCGCGACAGCCATTTCCCTAAACATAACCATTTATTCATTTGAGTAACTTTCGCAGTGAAGGAATGCAAATTTCACAGAAGTCGCACGAGAAATGAAGCGGAAATGTATTTATAGCAAACATACACGAGTATCCGATGGGACAGGATCTGGCGGGACTGGAACGGCTTCCACCTCGTATTTTATCAGCCAGTTGTCGTTGCCTCGATCTGGTAAATGAAACATATCGTGCAAAAAGTCAACTTTGAGCAGGCGAAAGAACCCATTCGCCAGCCTTTGCAAGGTTGCCTTCTAACCTTCTAACCTTCGTTGCCATGCCACATTTGCATGAAGAATGGCGAACCAATAAGAACTGCAGAGTGGCAGTGGAAGCTGTCGCTTAAGACAGTCTCGAGTGTAACACGGAAAAGAACACGCAGAGAAAACCAGTTATTCAAACAACACCGTACTTCGAAATAAAGCTATCATTCAAATAAGTTATCTTTTCAGGACGAATCGAAATTTATAGGCTCTTAAAAAATCCCCATTTCACCTCCATCTCCCCCCCCCCCCCCCCCCCCCCTCCAACCAACTTTCGCAGTGAAGGAATGCAAATTTCACAGAAGTCGCACGAGAAATGAAGCGGAAATGTATTTATAGCAAACATACACGAGTATCCGATGGGACAGGATCTGGCGGGACTGGAACGGCTTCCACCTCGTATTTTATCAGCCAGTTGTCGTTGCCTCGATCTGGTAAATGAAACATATCGTGCAAAAAGTCAACTTTGAGCAGGCGAAAGAACCCATTCGCCAGCCTTTGCAAGGTTGCCTTCTAACCTTCTAACCTTCGTTGCCATGCCACATTTGCATGAAGAATGGCGAACCAATAAGAACTGCAGAGTGGCAGTGGAAGCTGTCGCTTAAGACAGTCTCGAGTGTAACACGGAAAAGAACACGCAGAGAAAACCAGTTATTCAAACAACACCGTACTTCGAAATAAAGCTATCATTCAAATAAGTTATCTTTTCAGGACGAATCGAAATTTATAGGCTCTTAAAAAATCCCCATTTCACCTCCATCTCCCCCCCCCCTCTTCCTTCAAAAACAGCCTTTTTTCCCTTTTTCCAAAAGTGCGATCCTCTTTTACATAACCTTCCCAAAACAATTTTGCTGATGCTGCCAGCCCCGAGCTCTTTCCTATGTTTTCAGTAGTTTCCAACTTCGCCATGCTGCTTCTGTGCCTGCTTCATCAAATTTTCAACACGCCACTCTATTTATGCTTCTTGGTCATTTCATTATCCCGTATGATAATCACTCGCTATGATAAGCAAGCGAAAATACCGGTGCGTGCGTCACTGCTACGCAGATCCATTCCCTTTCTAAGACAACGGATAAATTACCCCAGCTAGAATGCCAAATCACTTATGAGTTCCTTTATATCATTAAGCCATTCAAAGCGCAGCAGCCACAGCTATTTTACAAACTGGCTAGCGCATTAATGCGAATATTAACAAACCGCACTGCTAGGAAAACACAAGTATTAATAAAATCTGTTGGCATTCGAAGGAAAATTGACATGAGAAATGGGAGCGACCTTTCACTCTTTCAACGGAACGGCACTGCTACGTGTTGCGAGGCGGATTGGCTTCGTTTGCGATTCCAGTACCTGTGGACTACTAAACAACGTTGACATCAATTCGAAAAACGATAAACGAGAATTACAAGAGCAAATCCGACATTTATTCACGTTCACAAAATATCCCCTGATGACATTTTTAAAATTGTGATCGTTTTTATGAGAAAACAAAAACAATGTTGAGCGTGGAAATCCAAGAAACTGCAAAGGTAAATGCGCACCTGTGTTACGGATGATATAATCAAGTACAACCATCTTCTCGAACTCCAGCTGAAATTCCTTCATTGTCGCTGGTGGAGGCGATTGCTCATGATAGGTCTCCCACTGACGTAACCAATAGCTCGCATCCTGGTAGCCGTTCACGAACAATTGGAAACTCCCCACCTCAAACAAAACGCTCGAAAAAGTGATACATTGTTGGATTTCATCGGAACAGCGCTCCGTCAACAAATGCATCACATTCGCTTCGCTGAAGTAAACGATCGCTCAGGACGAACTACCGATGATGGTGTACTACAAAAGTGGCGAATTCGAAGACCTCTTAGTATCGCAAACGCAGCACTTTACAGCATCATACATGCACTTACCCATTCCAACCATTCCATGTAACAGCGAAGTCGCAATTTAAAGCCCGGATTTCGCTCAAGTTACAGCCGGGTCGCGAAAACGGAAAAGTAGTGTGGAAAGAGCGAAGGGAAATGAGAAAAAATATAAAGAAAAGAAAATAATGCTGCAAAACCGAGCAACCTGAAGCCGAAAGTTGAGGTCACAACCATGTCTCGAAACTGTAGCGATGAGTGCCTAGCATTGTCTTAATCAGCACTGCCTAACATCATAGCCAATCTTGCGGTCACTAAGATGCCAAATGTTAGTTAACAGTGGTCCGCCACACACGAATCTCAGGGTCTTTCAGGAGCGAATCGCAGTCAAAACACAAGCGAACAGTTACCACTGAAAATTCTGAGGAAGTTAAAGTAAAACCGCTCAAACGCGAAATTTTCTGCGCCTTGACAACTTGTAGCCACCATGAACCCTTTCACAGGTTATTTCACGGTTTAAGGCCTACCTGGGTCCACAGATGGCAACTGCAAGATTTAGATGAAAGAAAGCGATCTGCGAACTTGTTCCGAAAATGATGACTTCCAAATATTTCCGAAAGAAAGGAAGAGGGAGACAGAAAACGGGCCTGCTCTAATATGAAGCAAAATAAATATCAGTGGTAGCATATTCAGTCATATCGCTTAGCAGCACAATTACGAGATGGACGACAGGAGTTGTGCAACTGTCAGATTGAAATTTGGAAAAATTTCTTCGAAATGCTGCCCTTCCGTCCTATCCCAAAAGTTTCAAGAATTCTACAAAGACGTTTTTGGCGCAAAATTTTTCACTCAAATATTAATAAAAGAATCATCGTGCCTTATTCTTCATGTGTTTGTGCACACTTCAGATTGTGACCTTTGGTGCGTTTTATGGTGTACGTATACTGCTCTATTTTTATTTTGCTTACGTTCTGTATTTGCTCCTTCTCTGCGACCATTCAGATCCCTTCGTCGTTTGGTAAAAGATCTGTGAGTAGCTCGCGATATGAACCTGTCATAGTTCAACTAAGAAGGCACCTTTCGAGGAAGTCCAATGCGATGAAAGCGTCTCGCAAGATCAGGATAGCGAGAGCGGATGCGTTCTTTCGTCCTCGCCTTCGCCCTATCGATGCGACCGTAGTTGAACGTTGGTGCAGCCAACGCAACAACAGCTGTCTTCGGAACCACATTCAGCTGCAGCTTGCGGTCGACCAGCGACGCGCCCGCTTCCGATAGATAGCCCTACAACGGAACTGGTAATATTCTCTACCCAACTTGCATACTGCACAACACCCACTGTAACTAACACTCAATATATCTTTACATCTTTCATAGTTTAAAGGTTAAGGCAGACCGGGTGGTTGGGGGCGAGGGGGGGGATGGAAGAACTGAAGCGTGAAGGAGAAGGACGGGGAGATTTCATGTGGTCAGATTCGAACATTCTCTTCTCTAACTGAAGAATACAGCAAGTACACTAATTCCCATTAATTCTCTCCTGCCAAGAGAAATCCTCCAGTTATTCGTTACCGTGCCAGTAGACAAAAAACTGTCCACACAGAAGCCTTCGATCAGCAAATGCCCTATTTCTGTTAGTAAGTCCTACTATTGCGCCTCCGCGAACAGCTGCTAAAACTGCACAATTCTGGCCCATTTTCTAATGCCAAATTCTAAACCATTCTATACCCTTTCCTCTTCATTGAACGCATACGATACTATTTCGTCAGTTCATTGAACGAAATTAATATAAGCAGTATTCGTATGGAAAGGCTAATGCCATCAAGTTTTTTCAGTTAGTTGCAGCTCATCGGTAAAAACAGATGCAGAAAGCGGTGGCATTCCTTCACAAGGCTTTATTTTCAATCTGGTTCATAAAAACTGCTGGTCTTGTCGGTTTCCTGCTCTTTCCTTTCCTGTCTTACGGCATCAGAATGCTTCAACTAAGTCGAATTTCCAGGCAAATTTATACAGTCTTCCACAAAAATTTAGTCGAATTGTGAAGGAAAACATTTTTGGACAAAAAATTGCACGGAACACTGTGGTTTTAACATAGTTTCTCTCAACAAACCTCAGCAGCAGTTTAAATCCCAGTACTTATCAAACTGTAATATTCAAATTTCAGTACATGAGGCTTCAAAAATAGAAAATCTTACGCGTTCACATCATCCCGCGACGACCTTATGTAACATACAGCGTTTCGCTTACTGCAATAACACCTTGATCGTTTTGCCCTTTCTCAAACTGTGACTTCGGGATGAGCATAAATTTTCAGTTTTGGTAGCCCATGAATTAGCAATTTCGTATTGCTGATCTTCAAACATTCCCGCTCGGTAGCTGTCCAAATACAGATTCTTGAGTGCAGACTTTGAGCGTGACAAAAGCGTCAAACCCGAAACAATGGCCGACAAGCAAAATAAATCGCGAAGTATTTCTGCACGATTTGCGCAAACATAATGGGTGGCGCCTGTTAGGATAAGCTGTGTTCTGTACTTTACTATCCATTATGATTAGCTTGAAAAGTGTAAGTAGTGAGACAAAGAAATATACTGTTATGATTATCTATCCAGGTAAAAAATTTACGAGAATGAGGTATTGCATCTCAAGAAACTGGGTTTACCACAACCCCTGCCACTGCAAACTGATAACGCGCGAAATGTTAAGGTAGTCAATTTTTCAAATCATCTCAACCTCCCAAAGGACTCCACCTCAACGGAGGCTTCTCCTTAATCGAACCTCTCACCAACCATTTAATGAACCAATGTACAGCATGCTTGGCAGAGGACTATTTTGTGAGAAGTTGCACAAAAGTTCGAAGAGCTGAAAACCAGCTGATATTGCACCGCTTTGGAATGAGTTACAAAACACTACGACCTCTACTAAAATTCCCTGGGCTTATCAGACGTTATATACCACTTTTTTAAAATAAACTGATTTGCCGATAAAAGGTCCAATACGAGGTCAAAACGCATTGACCTATTGCTGCCCTGGATGCCGGGCATTTTCAATATAAGCAAGCACCTATTAAAATGCAATGGGACCAAAATGTTTTTTTCAAAACCTCTCTCACCACATTCTCTTCTTCGAAACCAAAAACAAGAACATCGCTACCGCAAAGCCGACTTCAGCATGCAAATTAAAGTGCGTACGAACGAGGCAATGTAGAAGTGCACTGGCAGCGTTCAATACACTCAAAGTTTGGCTCAGTTTGTGAAACAAAACCACTTTCCATCGAACATCACCATTCGACGCACATAGACGTCCCTTACAATCTGTTCCGACCCGGCTAATAACAAGAAATCTTTTCTAACATGCCCCCTCAAGCAAAGCTTCCCAGATTATAAATATCTTCAGTGTTTGCAAATAAAATGTAAATCGAGTCGCTGCATTAGCTGTTAACCAGTGAAGCTTACAAGAAACACTTGTTGAGAGTTTCCTCGCACTTTCAAAGCGAAACTTATCTCCCAACTTTCGTGCACCAAAAAGATTCGGTTTACCCAACGAACTTTGTCTGAGCCTAATGCTGGCTTAGAAGATTGATTTTGAGCAAACGTTCACTCACTGTCAGTTTCGAATCCTTCATATATAAAAGGCATCCACTACTTGAAGTGTGGGCTTAGCTGGACAGTCAGCGCAATCCGCAGGCCAATTAATTTTTCTCAAGCTTTTGCATGTGCTCTTCTCTCTTTCTATACGTCCGGCATCGATTTGACACCAACACCTTCCAATATCGAATGAGAGCACAATGTGCTTTTGGCCCAAGCGTGGCGCCTTTTATCAATCGCCACCTCCAGCTGTTATTTCTTTAGACAGTGGGCAGAGTGGACAAAATGCGCTCCAAGCAAGATCCATTGGGAATGCCAGCTGAAAAGCCTTTAAACGCTGCGCGTTCAAGCGACCAGCTTCGATCACATGCACCTCTCCCCTAAATTTCTTTCGTAATCTTGACGCAACAATACGTGCACGATTCTGAAATCTAAACTATAGTATCTGAGGCACTCATCCGTTCGATATGCCCTCCATAATGCTGAAAGCGGAACAACCCACTATGGAGAAAAACGAACCACAAAGAAAGAGGAGATCGAGCGGATACCCTCGAGGTCTAATTAACAGTGCAAAACCGGCAAGAGAGTAAAACTCGCAGACCTCGAAAATGGCAAAGTGCGCCTCACAGTCGACCGTGTGTGCGCTTACGTAAACATCTGGTCGTTTATCTTACGCATTTCCAGTCACTTCAAGCCCCAAGAATCAACACGAAATTCGATGAAGAACTCATCTGCGGCCATAACTGCTTGTCGCGTAAAGTGCATCACGAAATTGCGATGTGGAAACAAAAACAGGAAGCAATAAACAGACAAAAACATAAGCTGAGGATAAATGCAAGCATGGCAGTCCAGCAATAGGGCTTTGCATCAAAAGCGACATCTCTTACAAAGGAACACGGCTGTACAAACACCTGAAATTTTAATAAAAACACTTTGCAAGCAAAGGAATGAGCAGTGATTAGCACTTCTAAAATTCGGCAAGAATGAAAAGATAATGTATACAACTGCTTCTTCAGATTGCACGAGAATGTGGCGCGAATTTGAACGCGGTGAAACTCCTTCGTTAATGGTAGTCAACCATTAACTGGTAAAACACTTTCATACGACATCTGCCAATTGCTCACTTACTGCGCTGAACGGTGAACGGGTAGGCGCGGCGCAGTTCAGAGAAGGAACGAAACCTGTGCGAGCTTTGCACGAGTAGAAACACCACTGAGCTAATTCCACGCAAACGACCCCACATAGCACCACTCGCCATGCTCAGCCAAACGCACAACTTACAACAAATCCTTGCTAAATCCGCCGCTGCTCATTTTCCATTCGCAGCAAGCCCAATGCGATCGCTTCCTCCTCCTTCCGCCCATGACCACTTATTTTAACAAGCCGAGAGCTTTATTTGAAAATTACTCTCTAAGGCTTAAAACCCATGCCATACTTCGTTCAGGCTCATTAATAATCGAAAGAGTTCTTACGCCAACCAAACCATCCATGAATGACCCTTTCCCAACATTTCAGGAAATTTATTGGGATTCGAGGCAACAATTGCTTCTGCATGAACCAACCCTTGGAGATAAAAACAGCTGAGGGAGTTTTTGCTTCACCAGCAAAACATTCACAAATTGACCGTTTCCCACGAATATTTTTCGTCTGATGGATACCTTCGACGGCGTCCGGCTCTATGTTTTACTCTGCTGAAGCTCTACTAAAAGACTGTCCGCGATGATGTAAACAAGGTTTTTCAACTTTCGCAACTCTCCACAACCGGTCGGTTTTCAAGTGGTGCTAAAATGTAAAAGAAGAAACACACTGCCGATCGCTTTCACTGGCTTATTTTCATATTTGAATGGCCCTCCTCCCCGGCAATGACATCAAGTTTTCGCTCAGCTGTTACGACGCGATGAACCATTTCTTCAACGATAGGACAGAGTTTGATGAAGTTATAATTTTTGCCTTATTCAGCACACGCTTTTCAAACATGAATTGCGCAGTCTTTTACAGGTGTGCCGTAGCGATATCTCTGCCATTTAGCTGCTTGCAAACACGTTCCTAATTGTTCGCTAAGGCGCTCGATTTGTTCGCAGAAAGTGGAAATAACAAAAAAGTCTGCGGTCAATATACATTTTAGAATGCAATATTTGTAGCCGCAGGCAAGCCGTCGCAGTCTGTGCAACACTTTGCATATCAGGCCTACATTATGGTATATGCAAGTACAGTTGGTGGTGCTTAAATGATTTCAAATGGAAGAGTTGCAATGAGAACTGTATGAGCAAGTGTGGATCTGCTGTCAAAAGTGAACACAACCAGCCAGCTTCGCAAACAAAAGTGAACTAAGTAATTTGAGAAGCAAAGCTTCCCAGATTATAAATATCTTCAGTGTTTGCAAATAAAATGTAAATCGAGTCGCTGCATTAGCTGTTAACCAGTGAAGCTTACAAGAAACACTTGTTGAGAGTTTCCTCTCACTTTCAAGGCGAAACTTATTTCCCAACTTTCGTGCACCAAAGAGATTCGGTTTACCCAACGAACTTTGTCTGAGGTTAATGCTGGCTTAGAAGATTGATTTTGAGCAAACGTTCACTCACTGTCAGTTTCGAATCCTTCATATATAAAAGGCATCCACTACTTGAAGTGTGGGCTTAGCTGGACAGTCAGCGCAATCCGCAGGCCAATTAATTTTTCTCAAGCTTTTGCATGTGCTCTTCTCTCTTTCTATACGTCCGGCATCGATTTGACACCAACACCTTCCAATATCGAATGAGAGCACAATGTGCTTTTGGCCCAAGCGTGGCGCCTTTTATCAATCGCCACCTCCACCAGCTGTTACTTTAGACAGTGGGCAGAGTGGACAAAATGCGCTCCAAGCAAGATCCATTGGGAATGCCAGCTGAAAAGCCTTTAAACGCTGCGCGTTCAAGCGACCAGCTTCGATCACATGCACCTCTCCCCTAAATTTCTTTCGTAATCTTGACGCAACAATACGTGCACGATTCTGAAATCTAAACTATAGTATCTGAGGCACTCATCCGTTCGATATGCCCTCCATAATGCTGAAAGCGGAACAACCCACTATGGAGAAAAACGAACCACAAAGAAAGAGGAGATCGAGCGGATACCCTCGAGGTCTAATTAACAGTGCAAAACCGGCAAGAGAGTAAAACTCGCAGACCTCGAAAATGGCAAAGTGCGCCTCACAGTCGACCGTGTGTGCGCTTACGTAAACATCTGGTCGTTTATCTTACGCATTTCCAGTCACTTCAAGCCCCAAGAATCAACACGAAATTCGATGAAGAACTCATCTGCGGCCATAACTGCTTGTCGCGTAAAGTGCATCACGAAATTGCGATGTGGAAACAAAAACAGGAAGCAATAAACAGACAAAAACATAAGCTGAGGATAAATGCAAGCATGGCAGTCCAGCAATAGGGCTTTGCATCAAAAGCGACATCTCTTACAAAGGAACACGGCTGTACAAACACCTGAAATTTTAATAAAAACACTTTGCAAGCAAAGGAATGAGCAGTGATTAGCACTTCTAAAATTCGGCAAGAATGAAAAGATAATGTATACAACTGCTTCTTCAGATTGCACGAGAATGTGGCGCGAATTTGAACGCGGTGAAACTCCTTCGTTAATGGTAGTCAACCATTAACTGGTAAAACACTTTCATACGACATCTGCCAATTGCTCACTTACTGCGCTGAACGGTGAACGGGTAGGCGCGGCGCAGTTCAGAGAAGGAACGAAACCTGTGCGAGCTTTGCACGAGTAGAAACACCACTGAGCTAATTCCACGCAAACGACCCCACATAGCACCACTCGCCATGCTCAGCCAAACGCACAACTTACAACAAATCCTTGCTAAATCCGCCGCTGCTCATTTTCCATTCGCAGCAAGCCCAATGCGATCGCTTCCTCCTCCTTCCGCCCATGACCACTTATTTTAACAAGCCGAGAGCTTTATTTGAAAATTACTCTCTAAGGCTTAAAACCCATGCCATACTTCGTTCAGGCTCATTAATAATCGAAAGAGTTCTTACGCCAACCAAACCATCCATGAATGACCCTTTCCCAACATTTCAGGAAATTTATTGGGATTCGAGGCAACAATTGCTTCTGCATGAACCAACCCTTGGAGATAAAAACAGCTGAGGGAGTTTTTGCTTCACCAGCAAAACATTCACAAATTGACCGTTTCCCACGAATATTTTTCGTCTGATGGATACCTTCGACGGCGTCCGGCTCTATGTTTTACTCTGCTGAAGCTCTACTAAAAGACTGTCCGCGATGATGTAAACAAGGTTTTTCAACTTTCGCAACTCTCCACAACCGGTCGGTTTTCAAGTGGTGCTAAAATGTAAAAGAAGAAACACACTGCCGATCGCTTTCACTGGCTTATTTTCATATTTGAATGGCCCTCCTCCCCGGCAATGACATCAAGTTTTCGCTCAGCTGTTACGACGCGATGAACCATTTCTTCAACGATAGGACAGAGTTTGATGAAGTTATAATTTTTGCCTTATTCAGCACACGCTTTTCAAACATGAATTGCGCAGTCTTTTACAGGTGTGCCGTAGCGATATCTCTGCCATTTAGCTGCTTGCAAACACGTTCCTAATTGTTCGCTAAGGCGCTCGATTTGTTCGCAGAAAGTGGAAATAACAAAAAAGTCTGCGGTCAATATACATTTTAGAATGCAATATTTGTAGCCGCAGGCAAGCCGTCGCAGTCTGTGCAACACTTTGCATATCAGGCCTACATTATGGTATATGCAAGTACAGTTGGTGGTGCTTAAATGATTTCAAATGGAAGAGTTGCAATGAGAACTGTATGAGCAAGTGTGGATCTGCTGTCAAAAGTGAACACAACCAGCCAGCTTCGCAAACAAAAGTGAACTAAGTAATTTGAGAACGGCAGCTTGCAACCACTACTTCTTAAAAGCAAATTTGATTCTTGGCCAAAGTTGCGTTGTAATCTCTTTCACTAACACGGACTTATTGTTTTGAAAGTGCACCTCACCGCTACAACTAACAACGCCTTTTCGAAATGCACCCTCGAGCAGGGTTACTTCGACAAAATTTTATTGGCGCTGAAAACTACTTCCTTGTTCTTAACACAAATGCAAATTCTTTTTTTTTTCGTCCGTTTTCCCTTCTTTTAAAACAATAAAAGCAGCAAAGCCTCATTCTATCGCCATCGGTCTTTTCACCGCTAAATTCATTATAAAGCGCCATTGCTCCCTCGAAAACAACGGCAACCACGCTAATCGATGCAGTGATATGTGATTCTTCACATAAAAATTAACGGTCAATATGCACTTTCGAATCTAGCATTCCTGTCCGTCAGCAGACTATTGCAGCCTGTGAAATAATTTGCACATTTTGGTTTACTTTAACAGCAGCACATATGAGGCTGCCTAAATAAATCCAGTGATGCCTGTGCAATATGAAAAACTTACGATGCATATTTGTTGCAGTGCGTACATAGCAATCTAAGCGCATGCTGACTAAATGGGCAGCGCGACCGCCTAAAACTCAACCGAAACAAATCAGCATGCTGAAAACTACTCTGACCTCACAACGAGAATGTCTTGTATGAGCTAAGTTTACTAATTCTATTAATAAAGCGAAATTTCAAATTCTGATTAAGATTTCCGAGCATATTCTCTCCTCCAGATAGAAGTGAGACAGGAAGGACTCAAATATTTCAGAACGTTTAATTACTGATATAGTACAAGGAAGGCGGAGTAAATGAAATTTAACGATAAGATAGAAAAAGCAAAAAATTTTGGCAAAACAATATCGGGAACAATCTTCACCTTAACTTGGCAGTCACGCCTTATAATAGCGGAGCACTGCAACACTACGAAACAACAGGAAAGCCTGTTAAAACAAATATAGGTGTTCTTTACGCTGTAGGCACACATCGGCTTACCATCCCCCTGTTTCGGAAATGGATGCCACTTCACCTTTCAGTTGCGCCGGTCCTGCCATCTTACTCTTTTTCCTTCAAATTCCTGCTTTTTCATTTCTCCTTTCTACACTAAGTTCCCCGCTTTTTCCGAGCCAGAACTCAACCTCAAATCGAGCTCTCGCTTGCGACTAGCCGTAAGGGAAGACAACGCCATGAATGCATGGCTGCAATCAAGAAAGAAGCCAACACATACCAGTAAGCAGAATTAATTACGATTTCAACAGTTCAAAACCTCAGTTCCCCAGGACTTTTCTCACCAACTTTTCTCTTTTTTTTTTTTTGCCCTTCTTTCTTTCCCCTACATAGCCGCGACTTCAGATCAAATCTGATCCGCAACTTATAATTACCATCTATCCAACCGAATGGATTGGGAGAAAAGGAGAGGGGGTTTTGATTTCTCCTGTGACTGTATGCATTAAATGAGCAGTCGGCTCCGTATTGAAGCCATCTCGATGAACCTCATTACAACGAACAGCCCACTAATGATAAAAATCCTTAAAGCCATGTGTTTGCTGTCTTTAACACAATGCTCTTTTCCAAAATTTCCAAATTATCTTTGTGCCTCGTTTTACGTTTAACAACTAAGGATTTGTCATTGTTCGACGATAATAAGTCAATTTTTATTACCTGATGAATTCATGCGCATCAAAAACTGGACTCTAAGTTAGAAATTTCTCAACATGTTCTGTCTGTTAAGAGTTTATGAAAGGAACAATACGTTAACGCACTGAGAGTTCATGGAGGGCTGTGTTGCGCAGACAATGCAACTACTAAGAAGTCTCAATGTTTTACTCTACAGTCTATTGTGAATTGTGTCAAATATGTAATACCTACGTAACGCTTCAAGCATTTTATGGGCGATATCCTCCTATTCATCCAATTGTCTTCGGAAACGGGCAGAAGCCAAGCATCGTGACTGACTCTATTCCTCCAATTTTCTCAGTTTTACGACTTCTCCATATCTTTTTCCCTCCCCTCCTAGCCCCCATCCTCAACACAAAAAACAAATTTCGTTACCTTCTCTTCGCGCAAACAATGTGGTGTGAGAGGTGTCGCGCCCTGAAAAACTGGTTGTGTATGGCACCCAGCAGTTCTACAGGCGCTGCACCGTTTCATGTTCGCATAAGTAGCCTATTACAAGCTAGAACAACATAACAATTATCCATCCTTCGCACAAGGCCATCCCTTCACATACACCTTGTCTACGACTCACAGATGATAAGTGGTGCGCAGCCCTATCGATGAGGCCAATTAAGGATGAAACGCTATGCAGGTATATCTTTAAAAAATAAATGAATTTTTTTGAAAAATAATGGTAATAATAATCGGTTCGAACAAACTTAAGCTTCCGTGGACGGAAATAACGAGAATCACGTCTCTTACGCGAGTCGCAGTAGGCAAGTAAATAACAAGAACTGGTTTTATACAGCCTCATAGGGACAACCACAGTGTTAAGCTTCAGCCCCTGACGAAGAGGAAGTGTGTAATGCACAATAAACAGCCACCTGCATGCGCAAGACAACATTACAAACGGATTTTAGGTGAGGGTATGCGCATCCGATAAGTTCAGATAAAAATTACTTCCTGACTTCAAAAACATCTTACCTTTTCAATTAACCGAAAGCTGCATGAAACTGGTCGATGGACAAACCAGTGAACTGAACGCTCAAATTATTTCTTCGCCCGGTGATTAATATTGAAAGACCAATATATTTCCTTTTTCCACTGAAAAAGCCTGTTTCTGGCTCCATCACTGGCATAATGGATTAGTTTATTGAAGAATACGCGCCTTTATGCCGAACATTTAAAACCAACATTTGCGCAACAAAAACGCTACGCGTTCCGCAGTAATGGCAGTTTTTGAAATCGACTGATGCCTACTGTAAGAGTGGCGAAAACAGTTGCTACTGCACATCAAAGCGCACTGGTATGACCACAAGTAAAAGGTATCATCCCACCGATTGCACGACAATAAATCCTAGAATGAAGTGTGAAAAAATGATCTATCGTTTATCTATGATAACTTCTGAAATCAAATGGCCAACTTTGTGAAGTAAACTGCTTCCGAACCTCTTCCTTACATTTTGGATTAAGGCTTGCACCAATTCGAGACACATTTCCGAAGCACACAATATTTAGACTTCACTTTACAAAAAAGATGCACGAAAATTTCTCGACCAGTGTCTGCAAAATGAAATGCTCGACGTTTCTTTATGTTTATTCCACTGCCCACAAGAACATACACCATACTTCCTCTTCGAATTCTCTGCACGGACGGTGGCTCGTCACGGTCAAGAGTGTCAATACCGAGACAATGCGTATTGCAACGCAATCGCAACGGTGCCACTGAAAGCACCACAACGACTGAGGTGAGATGTACGACCTGCTAAATCAGCTGATGCCTCTTCATTTACATATCCGCATAGTTCGCATCCGGTTGCATGCGCAACTCCCAGTGGCAGCAATGGTGGATGAATTTGTAAATTGAGGCACCGGCCAGACGTGCGCCATTGAGTCGCTGCATGAGCGGTAGCCATCGATCGATTCTTCGACGGTGCTTGCACATTCACCATGAGCTCAGTGCCAAGTCACCGCCCGTCGCCGCTAGCGCTCCTCATCTAGGAAGTTGATCTCGTCGCCTTGCCCACTAGTCCATTCGCATTCTCATTTGTGGCGTGCATCTGGCGAGCGACTTTCTCGTATTTGCCGTGCATCTGGCAAGCGACTTTTGCTTGCTTGCAGCATTCGACCGCGCGCAAGTGTAGTTACTCTCTCGATTCTAGTCAGTGTTTCGTTATGTTGCGTGTTTTCGTGCGTTAAAACAACACGGCCTAGGTAGCCATTATCATCACTTTTCGCACAGAGCGTTTCCATTTTTGTACATTATACCGACACATACTCTTCTGATGACTCGCGTCAATGTACAGAAACTTAGTGCTTACAAGGAAACGACCAAAGATGGGAACAAATCACTCAGCATGTTTCCGACCGCGAGAAATGTTAATACCAAAAGTTCCTACTTGTCTCATTCGTTAATGCAAACGTTACCAATCCATATTGACATGTTCGGATTGAGCGACCAGGCACAAGCCGAAGGAAGCGCCCCACCCTTTTCCCACCAAAGAAATAAAAACCAGCATTTCCTGTTTAAGCCGCTGGAAAGAATCATTTACAACTGGAACGATAAAAGAGGGAGAATATTTCTCATGTAACATTAACATACACCACAGTTTTGTGGAATACTTCGGATTTTTAAATGTTACCAGGCGCGCAATTACAGTATCTACCCCAAAGCATTATTTTTAAATTTTGAGGTAGACATGTGCTGGCTAACAAGTTTTGAAAGGAAAGATTAAGGGCAAATTTGAGAAATAAGGTCAATTCCAAATACAAGGGAGCTTGTTCTTCAATCTGTTATACATCCAGTCATCCAGCGATGCCCTTGAATTGAGTCACTGTGGTAAGCCCGAACAGTCCAAACTGTCTTATATTTCTCTGATATACTTTAAACTTTTCCTTACGACGCGTGTTTTCAAAACGTCACCATTCCAATAGAAACCATTAGCAGTGCGGGAAATATCGGAACCCCAGTCCTGTGTAATACTAGCACAGAAACCTTGCAGTATAGAACGCAGTAAACATTCGCCATGAATGTTCTGCAATAAACGGATGTACTCTGTAGTAGCGTGGCAAAAAGGCTGAATTAGTGGACTCCTTCCCATTGTTTGCGTTGAGGTATTGTTTTTGAAGCCAGCGAATCGAAAAAGAAACGAGGACAACCGCTACGAGCGAGCTAAAAAAGCGCAGCAGCTCATATCGATTGTTTACTGGTGATGAGGACTGAAGGAGCGTAGCTAAAATTAGATGTAGTGCCGTTGCCATGCGCATGCATAAGCAAAAGCAGGGACAGCTTCGTTTACGTCCGCTCGCCATTTGAAGCTTTCGTTATTCTCGTTATTTCTTAAGCGAAGCGCTCAAAAAAAAACAAAAAAAAACAGGCGAAACGATAAAGTTGCGAAGTAGAGACAAAGAAATTGCGATGTTTGTCAAACGATTTCCAGTGCATCGAATGTCATCAGCATTGTAAGCAAATGGAACTTGTACTACCTGCTTTTATGTGTTTGTCTGCAGCTTCCCGATGAACGACGACGGCTTCGCGCGGACAACTCCTTCACTTCCAATGATGGCAATCGTGCGAGTTGATGCTCTTTTCCTCCACTGGTAGCTTGAACGTAAAACATCGACGTCTCGTTATTGTGGAGCAGAAAGAAACTGAGGACAAATCCGACTCATCCATTAGCGGTCGTTGCTCATCCCTTCTGGGAAGAATCAACTGCGTTACAGAATCTTATCCGGATTACACTCGTCTGCTTGCTGACAGTCACTTAACGGACAGCCCAGCTGTTCATAGCCGAATCAGTTCGCGAAGTAATTCTCGCACTGAAGAACTCCGTCCTGGTCATTGGACCATCTTGGGAGCAAAAGTTCGACTACAAGCACTCTCGGCCAGCGAACAACGTCGTGTACTAAACGCGCAAAAAAACCAGCTGGCTGCATACACAAACTTCGGTGGGACAACTCTTCAATCTTCTCAACCAGTATCATTCAGCAGCGGCAGGAGAAACATATGATGTCCTCACTGGGACTGCAACCTAAAACATGATCACAGTCTTAGCCAGGCCTCGTTAAACTACTGCCTTCCACGCTGTACTTCATTCCAGTGAGAACATTAATTGGGCTGTCAAATAAAGTATCATATTCCGATTCAGGTAACGTCCCTAAACGTAAGCTCTTCATGAGAAACACCTGGGCAACTACCGTTCATGTGTTTAATTTAATAAACTCGCTGATACGCAAACAGTTAGACAAATGCCAAGATCGGATTTGAATATAAAAACCTTGTGATGGATTCAAAATTATGAGTTAATAAAATTCCTATTATATGAACGGTAACTTATTTTGTGCGTATATTCGGGCAACACTCGCAAAAATGTAAATAAACGTGCATACGCGTCTTCTGACAATGAAATAAATATTTCAAACATAGCTGTGGGCAAAAACACGCGGCTCATATACGAACTGAGAGCGTCACTTGTGCCGCAAAGTTTTTACGCTCAGATAACACTTCTAAGAACAATGTCCTGCTAACATTTCTTTTAGAGTTATGTAACCTCATCACTCTCCACATTGGTGTAAGCAATTTAGTTTGCCCACGAACTTATATTAACTTATTCCATTTCGGCTATTTTTTTCCATAACAACGTTTCTGAAGTTTGCGTGAACAGGATAAGAACCTCGTTGACTATTTGTGCGTGTGCATATACATGAAGGATGGGAATTTTTGCCAAGTGATAGAGGAGAAGAATAAATAGTGCTGTCTGATAGCTTATCCTTTTAGACCGTTTAGTGCGCGAATATGGCTGTTGTCTGGCTGTTTTACATAGGATGTTACGCCAAAGAAGAAAACGGCTAAAACAAATACGGTATTTTAGCCGACAGCACAATGGAAACGACCTCAGATACAACCACTGTAGTTAGTGGAGGCGGTCAAAACATCGAGCTGTCTCATCGCATTCCTGACAGCCCCGGATCACGCTCCAATTATGGAGAGTTCTATTGGTGAGAATTTAATGTGCTTCGCTTCATTAGCCTCAAAGCTACTTATTCAAGCCACTGCACAACGCAACTTATAACGGTGGAAATGAAACGCTTGCCAACAGTAACGCTTATATCACGCTCTTAAAAAAGGTCCGGCAAATTAGGATTGTGCAACAGAGATCCAAACGTGAACCTTGTGCATTATTCCGTCCGTCGTATATGTTCCATTTCTTTGGAACATATACGACGGACAGGAGCAACCTTAGGGCACATCCGCGCGTGGCTCCTAAGACAAAAAAAAAAGTTAAGATGACATGTTGGCAGGCATTGACACCTTTAACTACGGACCCTGAGAGGCAGCAGTCGTAAGTATCGGTGCTTTCTTCTCACCAGCATTACCAAAAAACCACTGCATATAACAGCAGATATAGCGTCATAAAGAACTGCGGCAAACTAAACTCGAACAGCCAATTTTCAGTGACATAAAAAAGTGCTACTTCCAGTTTTGCGTATCTACTGCAAACTTCGCTTAGTTAGTAAATACTTTCATAGGTGACATACACCCTTCCGGCTTACTTAAGAAATGTGATAAAATTTCAGCTCCTAAACCACTGTTTTTCTGCTTAGTTTTTGACTCCCATCAATGGCACATAGAAACCACACGCATGTATGCGAAAGTGAGGGTGAATGTGATTTGTTTAGGCATTTGCTTAGATCAAGTTTACATAGAACAGAAAGAATTTAGATCTTTTATTGAATGTTTTGCTTTTTCGACGCAAAGAGTCAACAGATACTCAGAAGAATAAGGCAAATACAGCAGTCATGGCAAAAGATCCTTTCGGAGGTTTTATATCGAAATCACTAGCATAAATTAGCATAATCAACGATGACAATTTTGACGTGAAAATACCACTGACGTTTTAAGATATAATAACACTACGAATTTAAGATAATAAACAATAGATACGAATTCGACTACTCGGTTTCAAAAGAGATGAAATTGCATTATTTTCCAAAGAAAGCAGAGCAATGGATAAGAACGTGATTAACTCAGATAATCATTATATAGTAGCAATTAACCGCCATCCGCTAACAAAATAGCGTTCTTATTTCCGGGATGAATACAGGGACACAAATGGCGAGAATACCTATCACCCATCAGATTCGTTTGACAGCGACCTTATGCTCGATACTGACAACTACGGCAGAGACACGTCCGCAGCGCGCCTTGACCGGACACAAGAGGATCTCAGCAAATACCGCCAGCGCATTGACGCCAATGTCGAACAGCAGAAGGAGTACTCGGATATGATGTCCGCTTTGCAACAGAAGGTAATCCGATTATTTGCAGCGAAACATCAGTTTGATTAGATGTGCATATCCCTTCCCATCCACCCATCTCAGCGAGTTTTTGCAGGTCACTATCACTCCAATCCCCTTACATTTCATTTTTTAATCCGTCCCACCTTATTTTTCATCGAAGCCTTAACCACTACCTCTTAAAAAGATGTGGTGGGGAGAATGGGTTCTTCAGAACCTAGCATAGACCAAAACATCTAGAAAACGATAAAAACCAATTACAGGCTTACCTTAGACAATATGCATTGGCGAATTCATATGCTAGAAATATACAGAAGCCCTTATGACGAATTCTGACGACGTAAAGTGAAATACACTTTTTCAACAAAAAAAATTTCATGGGGTCCCGTGAGAAAATTTTGCCCTATATGAATAAAAAGGATGCTCAAGAAACAAAAATTTACAACCAGTATACTTGGAACATGTGCCAACCTTCCTTTTTGAGTTTTCTTTGAAGCGGCCCTAGATGCTTACAGAATCGTCCTAGACTCGATAATCTTGCTATGCTCGATTGGGAACGTAATCAGAAAGACTAGAAAGAAAAGTGCGGCCACAGAAGCTCGCATTAGAGTGCCTGAAGACATCACACAAATGTGAACCATTCGTAAGCAGATGGAACCAAATCGAAGAACTTTTGCTAATGAATGAATTTTGAAACAGTGGTGTCAACTCATTAAGGTACAAGAATATCGACGCCATATCACTGAACTCGAGAACAAATTGCTAGCGCGTCGTACTACGCAGGAGCCGTCGTCGTTCACAATCATCGACTCAACAGTCTTCCCCGACTCCAAATACAAAGATGATATGCTGTGGAGTCCGAAGAAGAAATACACTGACGATTACGAAATGCTCGCGCGTTTCGAAGACGAACGTCGAAGGTTGGAGATTTTCAAATGTCATAAAAAGTGATTAACAATAATCTAACTACGATCGATTCGCTCATCGCATCTCAGAAAATGTAAAAGCCCCTCCTGTAACAGCACGTGCTAGGCAGCCATGAAAAAGGGCACCCCTTCCCCTTTGAATGGCAATTTTCATATAAAATTTTCACATGGTAACTGTCAAAATGGTGTTGTCAATGATACTGATTAAAAAGCATATATATTTATCAAAATAAGAATCTGTTCGAAGATGAAATTTGTACAATAACTGAAGGGCAACAGCTTTCTTTGCCAACAGCCAGGAAAGGCAGACGCTCCTTTTCAAGAACCGCAATAAACAGAGATCTCTGGATTTCTATTTAAGGAAATATCTCCATCAGTCACTGTTTACACTTGAAGACTTCCTTGCTTAGCAGAACGCGTTTATGGATGCAATGATGAGAAGAATATAAGTCAACAACTACGGTTTGCAGGAACGAAGAGTTTCGCATGCAACTCGAACATGAACGCATGCAAAACGATCAACTGCAAAACGAAATTGAACGTCTCCGTCAGGAGTTTGAGATAAGCATTCGCGATAAGGAACGAACGCAACGAATTCACCAGAACCGCGAACGGGTATGCTCATGAGATTTAAAATTATCCAGGTGCATGGAAATCGTGAAAAGTATCTGTAAAAAGAGATTGCCTTTAGAAAACATTGTCTGCGAATGTTAACGCGAAATTTGTGCGCAGGAAGACTCGCTTCTTTTTAAGCGGACTATGTAAGCTTAGATCCCGCTGGTTGTTCTTGTTTAAAACCAGATAAAGCTGTTGTTTCAGAATCTGGCGCAGTATCTAAGCGAGGAGCAAAAGAAAATGATGGACTTGTGGACGGAGCTGCAACGAGTACGTAAACAATTGGCCGAACACAAACAACAGACGGTGCACGACCTAGAGAATCAGAGGAACGAGTTCATTAAAGTTGTGCGCAGTATTACAGGCGTTACGCAGCAACTTAATCTTCCTGGCGTTGCGGTAAGAACGTCGTTTCCTCCTACATCCTGTCATCGTTCTCCCCAGTTAGGTATTAGGGCAACACCTCATTGAAGCTGCAGTTTTCCCAAACGTAATTTTTCTTCACTTCTTTCCCAAAGCAATATCTATTAACACCTCAAATGTTTAAATGAAACAACCTTTTGCACAACGAGGAACTTTGTCTGCGTTTTTCCCGCCAACGTTAAATATGCGGAATTTTTAGAGAGATTTCTTTGTCCATTTTCCTCTGCGTAACCAATTTTTTGTGAACGAGTACGGTCAGTAACTGTCGATACTGCAACTATTACAGAGCGGACAAACCGTATTAGGAACGATGAGAGCACTAAGCGTTACAAAAGTTACGAATTTAGGGACATCCTGGACCCACTCAGCCAGTTCTGTTCGGCTTGTCTGACGTCGGCGGTGGCAGTGCAGCAGGAGGGACAACAATCAATCACGACGCCGTGCTCTATGAAGCTATCAGGAGATTTCGCGACAGCCAAAAAACGGCTGGCCCAAGCACGGCCGCGACAACACTTATCAACGAGTTTAAGCTTGGCTCTGCTGCAACTGATTCGGATATAAATGCTGAACTAATGAAAAAGTTTGTAACTCACTTAGATACCGCAGACCCCAGAATTAATACTCCTTCCTCTTTAAACATTGTCCTCCAATTTTACAATTAGAGTATAAATAAGTTCCCTCTCTCCAAATGCAGCCTCCCTTCCCTCCAAAAAATCAAAATAAATCCAATCCTTCCTCAAATTCAGTCACAAACCTTCGAGACGCCACTTCATGTAAGCTCCTCCCCCTCTGTTCAGCTCTCCTTTCTCGAATTAAGCTTAACTCCCCCCCCCCCCCCCCCCCCCCGCCCCCCCACCA
>JPKZ01000831.1:36648-50772 GCA_000803305.1 Toxocara canis
CCCCCCCCCCCCTTTGGCAACGTAAAGCGTGATGTTTGGGCGCTTGCCATTTCCGTTATGTCCTGCTTGCTAAAAACGAAAGGCCTTGAATCGCTGAAACTCACATGAATACCTCAAATGGCCTACATCTTATAGGTATGAAGAGAGCATTGAAAGAAACATTGAGCTTGAATCGAAAGGCGACGAGGCGCAACGCAAAATAGCAGCATTGGAAGCAGAGCTGAGAAGAACGAAAGAGCGTCTCGCTGACAACCAGGTGAGTTGAAAATTACGCAAAATTAATGCTTCTTAAAACCTTTGATTATATGCAAGCAAGCATCATTGATAGTAACATATCGCTTCAGGCTGCCCTCCGAAAACTGCACGAGCTGGCGCAAGAAGCCCATCGTAGTGCCGAGGCGCATAAAAGAACACGCTCGCTCTCGCCAGGTAATTTACTGATCGCTTAGGGGGTGGGGAGGTTGATGGTCGCATTTTTGGAATGTCGTAATGCATGGCGGACAACTGAGATTTTCCACTCAGAGAACCTTTGGAATATTTTGATATTTTTCAATTACGGGATGGGAATTTACCTCGTTTCGCCCCGCGTACTGGTATGCAGCCAAACTCTATGAATGCTACGATGCACAAAATTGTCACTTTTCAAGCAACACAACATCAACAGCCATAATTTCCTCTTCAGGAAGCACACCTTTACCGCCGTCGGAAGCTCTTCGCAGCGTTCGCAGCATTCTGCGCAATAAAGACAACGAAATTCAGCAGCTAGAACGCAAACTGAAGATCACAGAAACTCAGGTAAGTGTATGCGACGAAGTTTATCGCTTTAAAGTTTCGCTGTGGCGGACACTGAACACAGCTTCATTCAGATGAAGGAGTTTATGGGCAAGTTCGAAGCTGCAGATGAGGCGCGACGACGTCTTGACAAACAACTCGCCGATGCCAAACGCGATATCTCCAACAAGTAAAGCTTTAATCATTCAACTCCACAACATACCTCAAAAGCCTCGTTCAGGCGCGAACCATGAAGACGAAACAGTCGGAAGATAACGATGTTGCAGATCACCCTGATTCCCAAGTAATGCGTCGTACGTGAATTTTAGGCTTCGTAACTGCATCAGTTTTTAAAATCCCCTCCCTCTCCCATTCAATAATTCGGATCCAGACGCATTACTCGTAGCATAGAAAAACGAGCACCTGATGTATGTATGGTATACAAAAGAATAACGCGAATTGAACAGGACAGGACAGCAGCAAACGCAACAGCAATACACTAGTAATGAAATCAGCTTGCATGCCCTTGCGAAAAACTATCAATCGCTCGACAGATGATAACTTAAAAGAACGAATGGGTATCATCAAATAATGATGCAATGGGCGGTCTACAAATCTTCTGGAAACGATAGTATTTGAGAGAATGTCCCGTTGAGTAGCTTCTTGCAACCCGTGAGAAGTTTTCAAGTTTAAGTATGTGAAAATTCAAAACGTAATCTTTCAGCTTGAAGGCAGTGGAAGATGCGAAGAGGCAGGAGCGACGTCTAGCGGACAGACTGCGCGCCGCTGAAGCAGAGAAGGCTGCAGCCGAGAAAGCACGAAAATATTTGGAAGAGGAGCTGAACAAACTACAACAGTACTTTTGCAGTTTTATTTCCATTAACATAACACTGAAAAATATTATTATGGAGCATCTCTTGGCGATATAAAATATGGAAATCTGAACTGGCTGAGATATTCAGTCGCCTCAACGTCACGATCATGCATGGCCGTTTCTGAGTAAAACGAGGCAAATGATCACCTGTCGGCAACATAAAATCATACGGATTTCAAACCTTCGAAGGAATTTTGCTTTCCGCTTTTCAGGCAGTTCCAGAAATCATCCACCGACGGAGAACGCAAAGCTCGTGAAGAGGCCGTAGAGCTAAATCAGAAGTTGGAAGAGGAATTCAAGAACCGGTTAACCCTCTATTATCTTGCATAAGAGCTCTGTCAACAAATCTATGCGCGTATGCAAACAAATTCGGGGAAATAATTCCTACGTTTGCTCAGTTTCAAGAAAAAAATCTGAAATAAAAAGAAGACGCAGTGGAAAAGACGATGAATAAGAATATCGTATGCAGAACTCCGCTACTGGAATGATTTCAGGATCCAATGCAAAATTTTCTGGTAAAACAATATTTTTGCTTCTATTTCTATCGGGCGATTTAGTACACCACTCCAGGCAAGCGAAAACAAAAGCGTTTTCCTCCTAGCAACTAAGCTCTAACGGTTTTTGAATTAAATGGCCTTACAATGCCAAATTCAACGTACAAGACCATAAATGGGGATGGTTTTTAGTATAAACGAGATGATGCGACGAATGGAAACTCTGCAGCGAGATAATGCCAAAGTGAAGAGTGAATGCAACATGGTTAAAGACAAGTACAGGGACATCGAGAATGAGTACAACACTACGCTAAGGAAGATCGAAGAAAGAGGCTAGTGAAGCAGCGTCAAATCAAAAAACTTAATTTCGAGGGTGTCCAGATCTCGAACCTCCAAAGTCAAGTAGCAATGAGGCCACTTCGCCCAGGCGATCTTGGAGATAAGAAGTAGAAGTAGGAAGGGAGGACCGGTAGTAGCATTATCACAAAACCCGTCATCACTAACGACACATGCAACATCACCTTAGACGCGTGTTTCCTCCCTAAAAGCCCACCTCATTTCAATTTTTCCGCCAACTAGCTGGAGTTAAACCAGCTGGCAAGACCCTACCGCCCACTGGTATGACAACTCTTCACTAAGGCAACTACTGGAGGACGCATTTCTTTGGAGGAGCACAGCCCCAACTGTCGGTGAAAAAGTAATTTCGAAATATAAGCTTATGCATTTTTAGATTCAGCAATAAGGCATCTGGAAGATTTGAAGCGGCAGCTGGTGAAAGAGTTAGAAGATCATAAGGCACGCTACGACACGCTTACAACAGAACATAATCGTCTCAGCAACGAGTTCGACAACACCAATAAAACAACGGTCATAACCGAGCAAACATTGAGAGAAGTGAAACAACAGCGAGATGAATACAGGTAAACGATCATCAGTGAAGAAAGAACTGGTGAATCAGAAAAAGCCTACAAGTAGAACAAAGTCCTTTCGATGGCTCTGAAAAGAAAAATGGAGAATAATTCCAGAAAGAGCACTCAAATTATATACTCTTCATAGGCCAAAAAATCTTTTCCAATCTGTCACATATGAAAAGCAAAGACTTCCACATAAGAAGCTTTTGCAGTCGAGACCAAAAGAAGCTTTTCGTCATGCTGCTGAAGAAGCGACTCGTTAAAAATACTCCTGCCTATTCGGATCTTTCCAATATATACTGATTAAAACCGCGTCAAAAACCTAAGTTTAGCATGTCGTTATCCGAGGCATAAGTACGGTATGGGAGTGGCAAAGAATCGGAGGTGGCAAAAGTGGGTGGGGAGGGGGGAGAGTGGGAGATGGGAGATGGAAAGAATATGGCGCGCATTGCATCGGGGCCTCCGGTAACGCAGAAAGAAATATTTTTAGCCTAAAGCGACGGAATGTTCAAAAAAAAATTGAAAAATCTCAATCCAAATGCATGTTCTCAACACCTTTTTATAGCTGTGCAAGATTTTGTTGTCAATGTTCCTTCCCAAAAGAAATATGCTTCCGCCGCTTTTGCTGGGAGTTGAAATGTGAAGACTAAGGTGTGAAAATAAACTGATTTAGCAAGCAAAAGGATGAACTCTCGCGACAACTATTTGACATCAAGCATCGAATGGAGAACGAGAAAGCAGCACGAGAAGACGCCGAAAAGCAGAAACAGCGTAAGCGTTCAGGAAAACCTATCTTAATACATCGCTGAGACACGACACTGCTGTAGCACATGATCACTTCCGACTACTTCAGCCGGCGATCCAAAATTCACTGAGATCCGGACGCTTTTGGGAACATGAATTCGAGCCCAACTCTGCTGCATCCATCATTTGCTTTTTTTGTTGCAGGATGCGTGGATGACACTGAAAAGCTGAAAGAACAGATTACCGAATATGAGCGTCAACTGATGATGGTTCGACATCACAACGATGAACTGGATACACAAGCTAAGAGTACTCAAGCTAAAATGACTGCTATCGAGAACGATCTCGTCACCAATCAGAAAGAAATCGAGAAGCTCAGCGAACTCAACAACCGTCTTCAGAGAGAGAAGCAAGAAATACTGAAGTCTGTCGAATTAGCTAAATTCACCAACAAGTGGGAATGGGTGCTAGGAGGCTGGTACAACATGCACTTTTGTGACTCAGACTTAATCAAACCAGCCGATGTCATGAATTACTCACGAGTAGCGAATATTCCACTCTTGTAGAACCTGACCGTTCGTACAAATGTCCCACTTAAGATATGCTGTTTCGCTGCTTAGTTAATCAAGCGCGCAACCCAACCGGCTGGAAATACATGCAAGTTCAAGCCCACGTAGGGGAGTACAACCTCCTCCACACTTGATTAACTGGCATGAAACTGGCTGTCAGATGAGACCTAGGGCGGAGATCATACCTGCCAAATCTCACAGCTCTAGCTTCAGTGGTTTTCGAGTTGCAACTGCTGAATATACTGACACGCAAATACACACACAGGCACGCAGACACATGAGATCGCAATAATGCGCGTTGCTAACAGCAAAATTTGTCAAAGCACATAAACCGATGCCTTGTTTAGCGAACGACAACGAGGATTCTGCAAAAATTAGCTCATAAGATCGTTGTTATTAAGGAACAGTCGGTTTTAATTATATAAATCAACAGGGAAAGTTTGAATACAAAAGAAAGTAAAAAATTAAGTGTAAATTTTGTTGTTAGAGATTAAAAAATTAAGGGATTAAAAAATCGAGTTTGCTTGTATTATCAAGTGAAATGTTTGCTTGCAGCCAAAAGCACAAGGCAGAGGCGGACCTAGACGCGTCGAAAGAGCAAGCACGAAAGTTGGAACAAGAGAGCGAAAAGTTGAAGAATGAGAATAAAATACTCGAAGGAAAGGAGCAAAGGGCAAATGATGCACTCACACAACAAACCAACAAAGCACATCTGTTGCAAAAGGAACTTGAAGAGGCGAAGAATGAAATCGAAGAACTTGAAAGTAAATGAATTTTTACTTTGAACGAAAAGCCTAACAGATCATCGCCTTGTGAATATGGCTGTTGTTTCTGCAGAAAAAAAAATCCTTAAACTATTTAAACCGTTTTGGTAAGTCCTTCAGATGCATTTTCGCAATCCGTTCAAGTATTGTTTCTTTATGTTAATTGAAAAAGAATGACAACTAGAAAATGCAGGAAAGCTGAAGCGGATGGAAGAAGACTTCACAGAGAGGCTGCGTGGTTCTATCCACAGCAAAGGCTCCGAGGATGACACAGGTACGTGATTTTACACGCATCCTCAAGCAATTGCTTCATAGTGGTTCTCAAGACTGTACGATAGATGAATGCTTTGCAAAACACCTGAAGTAAAACTACAAAAGAATTAAGGTCGCGATAAAGGAGGCGCCGTTCCGGGCAGTGTATCAACATACCACGATTCGCAAATCACCGAAATACGTATCAAGGAGATAAACGATAAATGGAAACACGACCTCGAGCAACTCGAAAATGAAAAGGTTTTACATCTCTGGCCCACTGTTACTCTTGCAACTCATATTTTAGAACATATACAAACGGAACATTCATAAAGGCGAATAAACTTCTGGGGATCCCTACTGCCGCATTTATCCATAAAAGACGTGTATCGTAAGGAAATCTAAAGCTAGTCCCATTTTTTGCAAAAAAAATAAATGAATAAAATAAAAGATTCGCCGTTCCTCCAAAGAAAGCACATGTTTGATCGCTATTTATAACGGACTGTGTTCAGGACGAGCTAGAGCGACGCATTCGAGAGCTTGAAGACCAACTGGCTGAGAAGGATCGAAGCGCAGACCGCCAGGATTCCGATATTGCCGAATTGAAGCGCAGGCATCAGGCTGAGATCGACAGAATTAAGGCTGAGATGGGACATTTGTATGATAAACATCAGAACGATCTCGATGAAGAGAAAGAACAATATAATAAGGTAAAAAACAAACGGCCCTCCCAACAGTTGTTGCATCAGACAGCCATATACCAGGCAAACGTTTGTATTCCATAGCCATGTATGCTAACATCCGTATATGAGCTCACCTCTCCCACTCCCCATCCATCTCTCCTGTTTCCACTGGAAGGCGAGAAGGGAGCAGTAAGTAAAGCCCCATTTTGTGCTAGGATCGCTATTCGCTCAGAAAATGTCAAATGACCGAATCGAAGAAGAAAATACACTCACAAAATCGATGCAGATAAAAGCTAAGGTTACAAGCAAGTCCCAGAAACCAGAAGAGGGGTCAGTGGTAGTAGTCATATATATTCTGGTCATGAAACTGAAACATTACCTAGCATATCATTGGCTTCCACAGATTTTCTCCAACTTTACAAATTTCAAAGTCTGATTAGTTCCGAATTAACATACATCAAAAAAATTTGCTTCACAATGTAAAATTTCGCTCATCCATTCTCAACCTTTTTCTACTACACTTCCGAACTCACCTACCCTAGGCTTTAGTCTCCTACTTTTTGCTATTGAAGAGGACGTTATCCAAACCCATCTGCGTCTTCAACAGATATTTGGTGGTAGTCTGGTGGTCTACCGCCTCACAGCTTCAAATCGGTCATAATTTCAGAACTTGGAATCGATCAAAATCGTTGAAGAGGAGCTTCGTGCTAAACTAAGCGCAGCCGAACAGAAAGTCGCCGAGTCGCAAAACAGAGAGAATGAACTGGAACGCGAGAACAGAGAATGGGATGAGAAGTATCAGGCAGTCAGCAACCAAATACAGAAGTTGAAAGATGACCTGGAGGACACACGCAACGAAGCAGACAAGGTGAGTAAGCGTTCCACTCCGATCAGACCGATACTTGTCCGCGAATGCCTCCACCAAAAAAAAATAAAACAAAACCAAACACCTATTCAAAAAAGGTAAAAGAAGACCCTTATTAACAGGACGGAATTGAGAGGCTCACGAGTAAATCAATGAACGGCAGATGGATACAGGTCGAATACGCTTTTTTTCGTACGATAGCAATTGGAACATCTACAATGCCTCGCTGCGCGTTGCAAAGAGCGTATGAACCAATTAACAGCTTTGAATTTACAGCCTTAATAATGCTCTTAACATATTGCACATACCTATTTCACACACCCATTATTACGAGAAGCGAGGCTTCGTTATATGTGGTAATGTGATACATCGAGTTTCTATTAAATTGGTACATACCAATGCGAAGACATCTTTGAGACAAGAGAGTATGTGAACGAGTACGGCAAAGACGCATATGAACGATTTTAGGAAATACAAAAATGGAAGACTGATGCATATTCGGTTCGTTCTGAGCTCAAAGCCATCGAGGCAAGCAACTCAGCAATGAAAACGCAACTTGTCTCAGCCAACGACCGCTGCGAAGCGCTCAACAAAACTGTCAACGATCACAACGCGAAGATCAGAGATCGTAAGCGAACCGTAATCGCACGAACGCGACTCAGCTTATCCGTCTTCCTGTTTATTTGTCTTCCTTCTTCCGCATATTAGCACATAGACGCCTTCAGTCTCTGTCAGATCAAATTTAGTTCATAGCTACCGCGTCAAACTGCTGCGAGTCCACCTTTCGATTTTTTTAAATCGTTTTTGCTCTACCTGCTCTTCAATTTTTAATTTTTTTTTTTTGAGTTCGAATTTGTAGAGCAAACTGCGACGTCAGCTCACGGTCCAGTTAACACTCCAGTTGGAAAGCGCTGCGGCTTGTAAGCTCAAATATGCTTCCACCCCACCAATGAAATTAGACCGGCGCTTCCAAAGCGATTCTTATTACATTTTAAGCACATATTTTTCGCGTTCCCCAGCTTGCGAAAAAATGCGCAATAAATGACACATTTCACCGCGACAAATCTGTTGGAGGGAAAAATAAAAACTACCGAATCCATCCATAATGTCGATCTTATGCTAAACGAATCAACTAACGTTTACGTGCACCAACATCTATAGAAACGAAAAAAAAAAACTTTTAGAAATGAAGGCTAGCGGCATTCAAGTTGGCACCGAGGCACCGATAAACGCAATGCGACTGGTGCTGCTTGTAAAACAGCAACAGTGTGCAACATGCAGTACATGCTGTCCAGACTAATAAAAACATCATAAACTGCAAACACCTCAACGGATATCACATCTGCCTATTACACCTTTTATGTTAAAAACATGCTGCTAGGGAACTGCACAGGCGACTGCAGTTTAAAACATGCCCATGTATGCAGTCTTTGTTGTCAACAGTAGTGCTCTAAGGAGTGTTTCTTTGCAGTTAATACTCTAATTCGACATCTCGAAGAAGAGCTATCGGATGCGAAGTCAGCGCTCTCGTCGCGCGACGCCGATCTCGAAGGTGCTTTAGGCAGAATACGCTCATTGGAAGAGCAGCTGGCCGCCGCACAGCTCGAGAACAACAAGATAAGAAGTGAGCTCGACACACTACAGCGAGAAAATGAAACCCTCAAAGTGAGCCAGTGTTTCCTTTTACATGCAAGATGACAACGAGGACATTTAGAATCTTACGCGGTTAACTGTCTTATGGTCCCTACATACACTCAACTTGAGAGCCACCTTGTTTTATTATTAGCGCACTAACTTCAAACACTTCTGCAAAGAGGTACTTTTGGCCGAAAGGAGGACAGGAAGTCGACAGACTTCGTTCGAGAGCAATTTGGCCGTTCGGCAGATGCTAAAAAGTGGGAAGCGATTAACCCGGTGAAGCAAAACTCAGTCGAATATCACATCAGTCGGAAACCCCGATCAAAAATGCCCTCAGTAAAAAACGGGGTCCCTGCGGATCACCAATTTCAAGTGTCCTAGTTAAGTGGACAATCCACTCCCCCTCCCTCTCCCAACCCATTTTATAGCCAACATGTCGCAAAATGACAGCCACTTGGTGGCCTTCGATTCTTCTGCTTATGAAAATCGACTACCTGCATCCGTAAGGCGCAGCTGAAGCCTTAAAGCTGACGAGGATGGGCATAATAAGGAGATGAGTGTCTAAGTGTGGCCTACGCGATTTTTCTAACAAGCGAATTTTAAAGGGAACAAATGCCGCTCAAGAGTCAGAGATCGAGCGATTGAAGAACAAGCTTCTGCAAGCAGAAACGACGATGAAGGAGCAGAAGAATACAGTTGATCATTTCCGAACCGAGGTAAGCGCACAGCAATCAAAAGCTTCCAAGATGGCATGTAGCTTTGGTCCTCGTGAGAAATCCTCAAGCAGACGTCTCCTAAATCAGACCTTTATGGTTTTGTCAACGCGCAATTGTATGTGCATATATGAAAACATAGAACTAAATAAAACAAACTCGAAAACTGGATGGAAAGTGCATAGATGTTAAACTATCACATTAGTTACAAATGAGCATATGTGAGGCCTCAAAAGCGTATGCATGAAAGGGGTGAGGGGTGGGAGGGGAGAGAGCGTTGTAGAGCGAAGGAATAACGTACCAAGTTTTGTTCTTTTTGTAAAAAATAATCAAAACTGGCAAACGTTTTCTAAAAAAATTGCATAAGCACCAACATTTTGACGGGCTCTTTATCGAGTCGCCGAGCTCTTAACTCATTCAGAGCTGATATCTTACAGAGGAGGAATGGGATTTTTCAGATAAAAAATCCAGAAATTATGCGGTGTTAGAAGATAAGACGTTCACTAACACTACGGAAAACATTACACATTGCTAGAGAAGGCTGCATAAAATTTTTGAACGGTGTAAGCATGCACCCTTCCACACATACCCCTTCGGATTGTTACGATTTAATTTTTCATCTGCCGACGAAAATTCACGCTCCGAGTACTCCGTGTAATTTGTCTGAACCTCTCTGTCACCCTCTTAAAAAAAAGAAACCTACGAACACTACGGGAGTACATACGTGCAGATGAAAAAGTATTTCAGCGTGAGCGTTTGCAAAACGTCTACCGTGAAAAGGCAAAACAAGCGGATCATCTCAACCAACTCGCCCAATCGTTCGACACCAAGCTGAACAAAATGCGCAAAGAACTTCAAGACAACTCCGACAAGGTTGATTTACTCCACTGGAAAGATATAAGATAGCATCATCCAAACAATTGTAGCGACATAAAAAGTTCATTCTTAATAATAAAACTGAATAATCAGCAACCACTACAGAGACGAAGACTGACGGATGCAGTTTTTTGTCCTTGTTCAAACACAATGTTTGTTTCATATTAATTACAAAGAGAAACCATTTTAAAAATTAGCCCCATCTGTTTAAAACTTCATTTTTTTCAGTTCATCGCTGCTGACGCGGAACGTGCAGCACTACGTTCTGAACTTTCGAAACTGCAACAGGAACTACAATTCGGGAAAGATCAGATGGTGCGTAAGACAGATGAATACCAATCCTCCCTTGAAGACCTCGCTAATGCACATCGAGCAGCCGAAGATGGACGCCTGAACGCGCTTCAGGAGCTCGAATCACGAAAATACGAAATCGCTGACTTGCAGGTATTTAAGCAAATAATGCAGAAACCCAGCACCATAACTGAAGAATGTTCGCTTTATGACTACATTTTAGTCGCATTTCCGCACCGCTTTAAAAAAAAAAAGAAGAATGCCTGAGAATAATGAAAGAAAACAGCAAACTTTCTCTGGTGAATTTCCAATTGCCCACGAAGCCGTGAACGCTCACAATCAGCTAAAATTTGAAACTTCAGTCTCGTCTCGAAAACGCCGATCAGCGCCTCATTTCGCTACAACAAGAATATATGAAAGCTGACAGCGAAAGAGACATACTTCTGGACGCCTTGCGACGCTTCCAATCGGCCGCCAATCGTGCAGTCACGCTCAACCGATACAGACAAGCAGTAAGCCACGAAGACTCGGTAATCAACTTACCATATCAGCTTCTTGCTAATTACACCAAACATGACGCACCCCACTCACCTACTTCGTTATTTAGGAGGACATCACTCTGGAGCAACCAGACGAAACTGACGGCCCATTCCACTCAGTTCCCTTCCCACCGTCAGTCGATTACACATCCGGAGGAGCTGGAGGAGTGATACACACAGGAGGCACGACGACAATCAATATCGATCAACCCATCGATATAAACCAACTCGAGAGTACCCTTCAGACGCTAATCGGTCGCATAGAGAAGTTAGAACGAGAGCGGGTAAGGCAACTTTATTTCCGATACTACAAGCGCTCCTAGACCAACTTTACTGAATCAACTCAACGCATGAATTTACTAATAACTGCAAATACTATCCTTTAATTATTTTCCTGAAGGAAACGACTTTGACAACCCATGAGCCTAAACGGGACCTTAAAAAGTAATTTTTTCTTGCACATGAAATCTTAAGATGGTAGTGACTGTCTTCTGTTTACCGGTAGCTACCGCTTCAGTCAAAAGCGCCGGTGAGCTGAGAAATGTCTACAGTACAAACTGGGCCCACCATCTGGCTTGCCACTACGTCCGCATATTCCGTTTACGAATGAAGTTTCTAGCAAGATTAAACAAAATCTCGGCAACCGGCTGGCCACCTAAAAATTCGATGCGTTTAGAGCGGCACTGGTCTTTAAAAGAGATAATGAAAGAACCCAAGAAATCTATTCAAGGGAATAGCTGAACAGAGTGAGCTGAGACTTCCATCGCTTGGGTTTGGATGAGCACGTCGTATGAGCACAGTTATTATCCCATGTTAAAAAGTAAACCTATTTATCTGGTTAGATAGTGACGCCAGCGAGATAGTTACTGAATGACGTCTACTCCTCTTGTCATGAGCCCTGTCTTAGGCGGATCTTAAGGTTTCTACCGCACCTCTTGTTAACAACTTATTCTTTCTGACGTTAGACAGTAAATCAGCCAATCTCGCCAAGCGTTAATCCTTGCCTTTGATGTCACGCGGGAACCACATTCTCAAGATCGGGCCCATTTTTCATGCACGATCTGTATTTCTGTTCCCAGAGGATGATGTTGATGCCGTTCAACTCCCGATGATGTCGGACACACATGTAAAAAGTTCCCCGCTTTGGACCTCTAATTCTTCAGAATGAGTACCGTGAAGCCCTAAATCGCCTGAAGAAGAAGACGAGCGATACTCATACCACGATAACCAGACGTGAAACTCGCTATAAGACTATCGAAGAAAACCTGAACGATGCAGAAGAAGAGAAACGAGCACTGGAGGCACGGTTGGCATCAGCCAAGCAGCTTCTTCGCTCGCAGGAAGAAGCGCTGAAGCAGCGCGACGAGGAGCGGCGCCAGATGAAATCGAAAATGGTCACTACCGAGCTACACGCGCGCGGCAAGGAAGCGCAACTAAGGCATCTCAACGTAAGTCAGCCGTTCTAATAAATATTATACTTGCTGTAGAGCGACTAGGTGCTTCTTTTTTAAAATGATTAGGTGAGACGGTTTCTAGACAAGGAGAACAGAAAGACTATAGTCGATCAAATGAAACCGAGACAGTTGTTTCGATACTTAGCAGCAGTTTTCTCTTCCGAGAGAAAAAAGCATGTGATTATCCATGACACACAACAATGATCGAAAACTTTTACGACATCGACAAGGCGTTTTTCGCCTTTTTAGTCGACTCCCACATAATCCATTATTAATCAAACATAGAAACAAAAGGAAATGAATTCAAGCATGAAAAACATTAGCTACTCCTGTTTTCACTACTTTTTATCAAAGTGCAAACGTCTTTAATGCGCCAAAACCTGGGAATTATTTCTTATGCAATTCTGCAATAAACGGCGTTAAAAACGATTCGAGTCAGCTGTTGACTAAGCGTACGACGGCGGTTTGCTAGCTCAATAAATGTGACAGATTTCAGGAGCAACTGAAAAACTTACGCACCGACCTGGAGAATGCGCATGCAGACATTCGTCAGCTAAGGGACAATGAAGAGCAGTGGGACGCAAACAGATTTCAACTAGAAAGCAAAATACGTGATCAAAATGGTGAAGTGCAGAGACTGAATCTGCTAATGGTAAATGTCGAGAGCGAAAAACAGGTCAGCACTTTCACCACCGTAACCGCATTACCGCCGTACACCGCAAACAGCGAACAAACACCTTAATTTAAAATTGAATTTTCTTTCAATAAGAAAGCGATTCGGTGCGTTAAACCGGGCAGCAGTTCTGTTGCTTGTGGTAGTAAACTGCGTCAATTAATTACTTATCTGCGGTCTCCCTCCCCACGTCATGTGCATATATTTTACGACACACTAATCAATCTCAGCTAATTTTCACTTCAAATGCTATGAACAGCTCAACTGTATTAGATTACGCAGACTTATAGATAGGCGTACAGATGGGATGCTGGGTCGTGCGAGCTGTTAACGACGTTAGTTAGTCCCGACCGAACAGCCTGTGTGATAAGTTCCAACATATGAGATGCAAAAAACTAGAGGAAATAAGCAACATTCAGAATTTGGCGGAGAAGGTGAAGGAGCTAACTGGGCAACTGCAACTCAGCGAGATCAAATGCGTAGATATGAAAGAAGATACAGAAAGACTGAAGAGGGAACTGTCCAAAGCGGAGAGTGTTGAGATCGAGCTCCGACGCACTGCTGATCAGCACTCTAAGATCAGCAACGAGTATCAAATGCTGCGCGATCAGGTAAGCAACACCGGATTTTCGCTTTAAGAAAAAAATTTCAAAAAAAAGAAAGGAACTGGGAAACTACCATCCGAAAATCCTCACATGCATAAAAACGACGGAATTTTTGTCACGCACGGATTCAGACATTCACTCAGTGAGATTCCAAACAGCATTTGGCATTACGAATACAAAGAGTGAATTCATCTCGATCCATCTCACTCTTTCCCCTACCCCCCTTCAAGTCACCCCTTTCCGTGCAAAACTATCGGTAAAAGCATCTAAATATCTGACCACTTTCAATGTAAGCTTTCAAAAAATTGCCCTTCCGCATAATAATAATGCTGCCATGCTCTTCTCATGCCGACTGCGAATGACATTACAAACGTGGGACGGGAGTGAAAGGGCTGGAACAATAGCCAG
>JPKZ01000831.1:50923-80467 GCA_000803305.1 Toxocara canis
GGGGGGCGCGGGAAGTATGAACGACTTGTAAAGTCACCTTTCTTTCCATAAAAAAGTCATCACTTACCACGATATATACCTCACCGCCCCCTGTAGCTTTCAGGCCAGTTCGTGCGCTAAAAGGGGCTAATTGACACGACGATATAATTCAAGATAACGGGATTACTTGGCTGCGTTATTTTTATTGACTTGAGTATCACAAGAACAGAAGAAAAAATATTCGATAGTGTTGAGAGTGGGGAAAAGAGAATAAACTCATAATTACGAAGAGCTTTGAATTGGTGAATTTGAAATTTAAAAAAAAAGAACTAGTGCAACGAAAAAGTAACTGGCAATCTTCATTTGATAGAGAGGAAAAAGGCAGCACCACCATTTCTTCTCATTAACTACGCCCAAGAACACCACCCAACGGCAAATCGCAATGTGCTATGGCTAATCCAGCAGCCATTAACTTCAGATAAACAATGCGCAAAACGAGCTCGCAAACGCTAACAACCGCAAGCAGCAGTTGGAAAACGAGTTGCTGAGTGTGCGCACCGAGCTGCGCGAATTCAAGCAGCGCGTTCACGATATCAACAACCGTGCGCTTGATCTGCAACGACAACTGCAAGATGAGCATGCCGAAAAGAATCGTCTCGACCAGAAAATACTCAACCTTGAAAAAGTTTACCCTTTCACATTTCTCCACAGCATTCAATGTTTCAGACGTGTGCAGTCAATTCATTTCAGAAAAAAAAGAAAGTTGCGCCGCTGGTGTGAGACCGACATGTAGCGATTGAACAAACGTATTTTAAATTTTAGGGTGGAGAGTGGGTACGAACAATTTTTATGGATAAAAACGAAAAAAAGCACAGAGTACCCAGCCCAGTTCTACAGCGTGACAATCCATCACAATATTTTAGCTCGCGCACAACAGGCGGCTTCACACAAGTGTTATTAGCAAAGCAAATCGCTTTACGTCCATTACAATTTGAGAACCGCTCGACGCATTGAACTATCTGCTTTCCATACTAGGTCGAATTGTTCGGGTAAGTAATTAACATCATATCGCCCCAAACGATGTTCAAAACCGAGGGGGCAGTTCTGCACAGTTCGATCAAACTGGTTGCTCGCTGGGTGGAGCAAAATAAAGAGTTGAACATCTCCAGTCTGGAGCGCAAGAATTAGTGAAGAAAAACCCCAGCAATTTTCTCTAAATGATCCCACAGGGGACAGAGGAGAGTGCGTTTTTCTTACGTATCTTTAGAGGATGGTCCTAGCGAACACCGAACAATTTGTTTGGTATATTCGGTTACTGGAAACCGACAAATGCCAGATAAAAAATGTAGACAAAAATATAGGTAGATAAAAAATGCGCTAATACAAGATGTCTCTATTCTCAGCAAAAAATCTGACTGACGGGTACACAACGAAGATAACCAAATTCTCATCACTTTTCACATCAGATCAAGTTTGCACGACATCGAAACAACAATTTCTTTATTAGATTTGGATTTCTACTAGTTTTGCAAGAAGTGCCGTTGATGGTCATCTTGAGGAGAAATTAACTTATGAAAAGGACCATACGAACAAATAATATCTCATATTTCAGGCAATGGCAGAGCAGAAAACGACAGAAAATGAGTTACGACAACAAGTGGAAAGCAGCAAAAATGATAAGAAGATCTTGCAAAAAGAGCTGGAGGATACGCGCTACAGGTTGTCGCAAATAGAAAACGACAAGAAGAGTCTTGCGCAACACTTCGACGCACTGCGCAGGGAGCGCCTTGCACAGCTTAAAAAAATTGATATGGTGAACCCCTTTTTTACCACTTAATACAAAAAAAGGACAGAACTAAACAACTGTCTTGCGCGTTTATCACTGGTTGACTGCTACCAAGGCAATCTTTTCTGCCACTTCATTATGCGGTCCAAGCGTCGCTACAAGTCCTGCCCGATAAGCTGAAAAACAACAGCTCTTGTAGACCGTTCTCAGTGGCCACCTTCCGTGTTTTGTGCTACTGCCACAGATGGCCACTTCCTGAAGCCCTCTACCCTCTTCCAAAGCCGAAGGTAAGAAAGAGCGCCCAGCACGGTCACATCTCCCAACTGCCTTAACAGCTGTCTCACTAGCCTAACTCGCTTATTACGTACCGGCAAAACCTTACAGTCTTTTCAGAGCATCTGATAATTGACCCCAATGGCGTTTTCGAAATACTTCTGTGCGCGAGCATGTTTCACGCACGTACCCAGCGTTTGAACTATTTTAACAATCGTTTGCAATTCTGTGAAAATACTCTGTTGCCAAACGCAAACAAAAATTAAGGTAACACAACGGTTTACAGCTGGAGAACGAGAAACGGCGTACGGATGCGGCGATTCGTGAAACAGCACTGCAACGCGAAGCTATCGAAAAATCTCTGAATGCAATGGAACGAGAAAATAAGGTTCGCTTTTAAGCAAAAAATTATCCTGAATTGAGGTTAGCACTCTGTGTAGGGCAAGCACACTGCGACGCACATTTAACGTTACCAGTCACTGAAATAATGAAAAAGTCTGCAAAGCAGTCGTTTTTGCGCACTTCCTAGCACTGTTTTTTTTTGATGCCTTTTCGCCGAAGGCTTTTTGTGTATCTTTTTACAACCTTTTTACCTACATACTCTGGATATTTGCTGTAATTGCAGGAACTATATAAGAACTGCGCACAACTCCAGCAGCAGATCGCCCAATTGGAAATGGAGAACGGTAACCGCATTATGGAACTGACGAACAGGCAACGCGAGGAGCAAGAGAGATATCTGCAAAGGATGCGCAACGAAAAACAACACGTGACCATTTCAAATTTAGCAATTCGCTTCCAACACGTGCATATACACCATCAAAACTTACTAAAACCTTCACTCAACACCGAACGAGTGCAAACCTGGAGTGCCAAGAAAGTACTGTCACCATGCCCACTACTATGTATTGGCAAAAATAGTTGGATGAAAACTGGCATAAATCTGATACAAACTACTGAAGAAACGGCAAAACGCAAAGGCCTAAACCGCAAAAGCCGCTTCTTGCATACGTCACCCACGAATGCTCCAAAACTAGTTCATCACTGGCATGATTTTCGTTTGAAACCAAGCATGAGTCTATTTTCTAGGGATTATGGGATCCCATTACAGTTCCGCCGCCCCAAAATCAGCAGCTCATCCCTATGTTTCACATCACCGACTCTTAGTTCGGATACTAATTAAAGCAGTTAATGGCATGCATTCCCCCGTTCATAATAAAGCATTTAATACGTAATGCATACATTGGCTATAAAGAAAACAAGCTTGACTAGTCCCAAAAGTTTACTACTACATAAACGGTAGACAAACTGCAAATAAAAATTAGGAATTACCCGATTCAGGTGGAACGCATAATAGAGAACCGAGAGCGTACTCAGCAAAACCGTATCAAACAACTCGAGAATCAGCTGAGCATGATGCGTGAACAACTGGACAACGAGCGCAGACGCCGACGCGACTACGTTGACAGAAGCTTAGCCGGCGATATGAGCAAACTCGGTGGGGGATTCCTTGGCCTTCGAACTACTGGAATTCACAGCGCCGGCATCCTGCCTCATCTCGATACCGAATATACTGGTGGCGTGAAGTAGGTGCTTCCTTTTCACTCGACTACATCAGTCAGAACGCAGAACAAGTTGCAACCGAGATCTTCTACAGCCCCGCTTTCAAAGTCCCAATTCACCATATTTTCAGTGCTCGACATATCCCAATTACCTCAGAAAACTTTTTCATTATGGAAACAGGACGCCTAGAAATGAAACAGGCTTTTTTGTTTAAGTTTCGCTGCAAACTTGAACATGTCGATAGCCCTAACATCAAAACTTTTCAGTTCAGCTTGATTATTCCGGATTTGAGCACTGCTTTTCAAGAGTTAGCATATTTTTCGACACTGCAACGAACACACGGCGAATGAACCCAAACTGAGGCAGTTCAAGGCTCAAATTTCATACACCCACCACGTTAGCATAACCACGGATTTTGTCAGACAACTTCACAACTTCGATTTTCCGAATGTAGAGTTAGAGAAAATGCGCTGCACGCTGATCGTACGCCCACCGCGCTCCCTCTCCTCTCCAATCTATTAACACAAACCGAAGGCAAAACTGAGCAGAACAGAGCAAACGTACGATCACTCGACGATTTCAGTCGGTACGTCCGTTCGACGTTCGCATCAAACCCGCTGACGCCCCCACTTGGTACATCTACGCCAACACACGCCCGATACGGCGGCATCGATGAATCGCAAATCAGTCCCAAACAGCAAGGTGATGTGCTTCATTTCAAATCAACCCTAATATCCTACAAGCTGGGATTCAATCCTTCTCCCTCCTCCCACACACAAAAAGTCCTCGTCTAAATCTGCTGTTTCGCACAAACTTCCATCCCTCACCTTCCTTTCCCCACTCCACGCACCCCCCCCCCCCCCCCCCCCTTTTTTCACCCCCCACTCCACCCCACGCCCCCCCCCCTTTTCTTTCAACCCAAATTCGTTCGTCTGAAAGCTTAAATGCTACATCCCACAGTGTATGAATGGGGGATTACATTATAATTCGCTGTTCGGGAATCATCGAATATATGGCCGCTTCAGAAAAAAATGCTAATTTCTAGCTGCTTTTCTCTTCCCCGCCTCCTCCTCACTGTGAACAGCTAATGTGGAACAATAAAAACATATACTGCTTGCCGCAAAAAACGTTCTTGAAAACAGCTAGTTCTTTAAGTGGCCCTGCCCTATTTCCGCTTCGAAAGTCATTACACGCGACAAATCCTGAGGCTCATAAACTCAAAAATATAGTAACTGCACCATAAAACACGAATGCGGTTACTGCTACGCCAATACAAAATTCATCCGCTCTTATTTTTCAAACATTTGCTTGATCGCAGTAACTACCTGCAAAGGGAACGAACCTTAAGGGGTAACATCGTTAGCCGAAGGCAGCAAAGTAGCCCGAAAAAAATTCTATCTGATGGATAGGCCAACGAACGAACTGAAATCTTTACTTGCGGATATTACAAGTACGGAAAATGCATCTGTGCACTTTATGAAAATCGATCTAATTCGATAGCAACGTGATAGGATGACCGAAGTCTGAAATGAAAAATTTTGTTTCTTCCCCGCATAAGTAAGTGAAAATTCGTGAAAAAAAAACGAAAAAAAAAAAAAGAGGAACACTGCCACTCCCATACGACTGTTTTTAAAGCAATTAGTCCTAAGCAAAAGCAAGCACAACCTACTATTAAAACCCTGTTTTGTTACAGATGTAGACCAATCCTATATATCCACCTCATCCTATCATCCGTCGATGACTGGAAGCGTTACCGACTACAGCAAGCTGGAAACGTTGGAACCATCGAAAGAAATTGAAGGTAGACTCGTTTGTAGCGGAAATATTAGAATAATACTTGCAAAAAACTAATATTTTTAATGTTCATGTTGCAGCGGTCTAGAGTGGGGGACAGAAATATGCACTGAAAATAGGAACTGTGTAAATTATTTACAATAATTATAATTATTTGCACTATTTGCAATATGTGTAATTTATTTAAAACATTTATAACACTAGTGTTTATTACGTTCACGTTACAATGATTTGGAACGCAACAAAGAAACATCCACTGAAAATATGAAACGTGCGTAATTTATTTAGAACTGTGACTGTTTCAACAATCACTTTTAGCGTGTTCTTCTATCGTTAAAGTTGAATCGTTCTTGCCTTAGATTTCTTCAGTCGGAAACAAATGTGATTTTGAAAATGAGCAAAAAAATATTCTGGTGTCATCCCGAACAACTCAATCAGCCAAAAGTGCTTGAGCATAATTTGTGAGTAATTTCAGACCTGCAGCGCTAACCAGTAACACAACCCGCCTAACGGATGCGTCGATGTACGCCTACGGCGTCAATAACGACCCCTTTAACCTCAAGTAACAACGACCATTCGGCACAGTTGTTTGTCTTTGCTTTTTCTGGCACTATCGTAGACAAGGGGAACAAATGCAACACGTACGCACGTCCAGTCAAGCAAAAGGAGACTGCCGCTAAAAAAAGCGCGCGAGTAGAGCCTCTTTGGAAGGTCACTGCGACCATCACTTAATTCCTCTCATCCTCGTCGGCACGTTTTTTTCGGTGTAAAATGCGGTCTATACAAGCACACCTCTAGCACATCTGCCATATCACTTGTGCAGGTGCCCCAGCCTCGCCTCGATAAGTGAAACGTCGTCCTCATATGATCTCAAAAAGCGGCATACCCCTCCTAAGCTTTGTAAGTGAAATACAGCTCGTTGCGTGATTCCCCAATTACGATAATGCCTTCTTCTTGAAAAACTATAATGAAGTGTAAGATGCTCTTCTCTGCTGGAATACTTCCCTGGTTGTACGCTACCACAGTAGCTACCCTCGAGAACACGCTCCTGTCGTCCCCTGAGGCTAGCCCACTGTGGATAGTGCAGATGAAAAAAAAACTATGACGTTGCGGCAGACACAATTCTGTTTTAGTATGTAAATATTGCCAGCTATCTTGTCTTGTTGATAGACTTGCTAGTTCTGACATTACCCATGTTATCCAACATCCACTGTTTCGTTTGTTTGCTACTTGCTTCTCTCATAACTTTACTCAACACTTTCGCTTCCATCGTATTTCCGTCTGTCATCAAAAAAGAATGCGCGCTTTAATGCTGCCAATTTTCCTTAGATGCTTTCTCATAAATCGCATAAACTTCGTTGCTAAGATGTTTTCAGCATCCACAACTGCTCCGGCATTTGGGCATACGTACGGTTTCACATGTTCAAACATTTCGGCGTTTATTTAAAACAGTTGCTTAAAGTCACTTCAGACTGATTACGACGAAGGCAGCACGCATTTCTGCCATTACCGAGCTCAAAGCTGTATTCGTAAGCAAATATGGTCACCGGTGCCCGATGTAGCAAATGTACGATCAATGCCCAGCCAGAAAAGGACGAGCAGAGAATTCACCTATCGTCGTCAGTTCTGGAAAACGCTCTCTCTCTCCCCTCGTCAACAGCACATACACCGCGACATACGTCGCAACATGATCCGAGTAGCCGTTAAAACAATGGGGAAATGTTAAGAAGTATTGAAGCATTAAATTAATGTTAAAATAAGTGAAACTGAGGGAGACAGGATAAACTTAGGTTGCCTTAAGACAGGAACTTTTTTAGGTGGACATTTTGATTATGATATAGAAATGCCAAGTACCAATATCCAGTGGCTATGCAGCTTTCACTCGGCTCCTCAGCGCCCAAATTTTAGCAACAAGAAGTATGAATTTGGAAGACTCACAAACCGGTGCTGCTCTTTAGTTGTCTCAGCCTTCGATTCACTAACTACTTTCTTCGCCAACAGCCAAACTTCTCGCCTATTACATTCTTCTCGGTGTAAAAACAGCTCATCAGAATAGCTATTTTTTGATCGAGTGTATATAGACCCTTTCTATTTCACCATATCGTACCATGGCACACTACACTTTCCATACCACAGTAAAATTCAGAGAAAAAACCCAATATTCATCTCACTTTTCAAGAAAACGCATAGCGCAGTATCCATGTACGGTGATATCATCAGTGTTACTATACTGGGAAGTACCCAAAATAACTATTAAAGAAATTCAAACCACGGTACAGTACAGTAACCGTACAAAAAGAAACTCGTCGGCGTAATAGAGCATTCATTTCGTCTTCGGAGAAAAAGCAGCCAAAATAACTAGCGCCTGGATAAAAATAACAGCTTGAGCATCCCCCAAACGTACGGTGCGGCACTGAAAACGGAACGATCGCGTTGTAGCAATCTCGTCCGTTACAAGTCATTTCGTACTGCCTTGTTAGTTTGTAGAGCATAGTTTGCTGCAAAACTGAATATGCTTAAGAAAGATGACTGATGCCAGCTGAGTAATTAACTCCAAACGGTTCAACACTGTCTGAAAAAAAATCACCCGAAAAAAGCGCCGCTTCCCAAAGGACTACAAATGTACATCGGAGAGCAGAAGCCCGGCACTCAGCCATTATACCATACAATGTCCACCAAACATTAATTTATCATATCTTCCGCGTGTTTAACACTCGAATGATTCACATACTGCGAGTGTTTGCTACTCCAACTCTGGCAATACATACGAGCCATACTCTTCCTTCGTCCTCAACTTCCGCACTTGGATGCGACCCTACCTTTATCTGTATCCGTCTGCGACCTCTGTTTTCTAACTGACGATTTTTCTAATTGACGCTTTCTCATTCTTTACTGACGAGTTACGAGCTGGGCTAGAACTCAGGCAATGACTTCCGATTTCCTTCGTCCTTCTCCACTACTGAGAAAAGTGAAGAGGATGAGAATGGACAAGAGAGATGAGAGGAAGAACGGGAAGGAATACGGAATGATGAGGAATAAGCTCATGTAAACCCGACAAATGCAAGTACATAACTCCACAAGGAACACCTTTACATGGAGACTACAGAATGCCTTCGAATCCATCTCGGACGCTCAACTTTCACTTCTGGAGTGAGACACCCTATTCGAGGCAGACGCTCTATTCAGTGAAGACACCCCATTTTCGAAAGGCTTTCGGACGAACGGATTTGATGTTTTGAGTTAAACTGCTGCCTAGATTGAGCCCTCTTCATAACAGCAACCGATGTAATACGAAAGTAAGAACGTTGACGATGACAGCAACCGCATACTAAGATGACTATGGGCGCCCCTTCGTTTGCGTGACACCAACACTACGGAGAACGTGCTCAAAAAAAAAGTTAAGAAACCCACGATAAGTTCTTCAGCGAGTAAAAGAAAACCTGGTTGGGCAGTAGACACGATCGCCCAAAGCAGCACGGGAAGAAAATACGATGAATCCACTTCACCCATTTCGGGTTCAACTGTCCATATGGTTCTTCATTCTTCGGCTTGAACACTCCGATTTTTTCCTACAAAAATATTTCATTACAGATATCCGGCATCCGTTGAAGCCGTATTGGCAAAAAAAAAATGAACGCTTCAAAAAATAAGAAACATTGCAGACACATATATGCAGGTTCTTCTTATGAAGCAGCGCAAAATTTCTTTCAACTCAGGTGCAACTTCAAGCGTGAGTTCATTCCGCACAGGAGAAATTAAGGTTCACCTCGTATCTCTTTAATCTCTTCCAATGCCTGCCATGAGCACTGAGCCACAATAGTTACTACATATCCAGCCACTCATCCGCAATGCTGATACGCCGACAGCTTTTGCCTGGACGGGGACACATTAATTGCGACAACGAGAAAATCGCATGATTAAACATATTTTTAAGATGGAAAACACTTTCAAATTGCGATCCCAAACAAAGATCCATTTCCGATGGGCAGCTGCCTCAGCGAAGGACAGGTGGAAGCAAAAGTTCTACATATAACACAAGTATACGTTTTCAGAAACGAAACTCTGGAAGTCTGATGTTCTTAGGTTGGAAATACGGAACTCTGAGAGACAACTGAAGGAAAAAATTCTGGAAAACGTGTAAAGAGGCGGAATTACAACAGAGGGTGCTAATATTTGAGCCGAGCAATTCCAATGACTTAAACAGTTTTTGCGGTCAAAGGGAGATTTCTAACGACGAGCCCCGCTCCACCTTCAGTCCTGTGGGTAAATTTATCATTCCTTTTTCAAAAATGGACTGCAAATTCAAAAATGGACACCACCGAAGCGCCTTAAGAAAATTTCGAGCAACATCCCTCTTCTTCTCTTCCTTTTTCGTAGGTTCTCTTCTGCTGTCTCAATTTACGTTAGTTTTTCGAACAGACTTCAACTCGAAACGGGAATGTGAACTGCCCTTGACAACATAATATTGGGAGTTACACAAAGGTAACCCCTTTCCTTTAGTTTTGGGAGCACGAATATGCAATAAACAGCTGCTCATAGGAGGACGCAGTCATGAATGGAGACGGAGCCAGCAGACGATGACAGCGCACTACGTCAGAACGCAGCTAGCAAACTGCGTATTAGGCTATCATGTAGCAATCGCAGCCCAGTGCCTTTGATGTTTTTTATGCTCTCATACCACACATGGGGATCCGTTTTTACAGCAAAAAATATTATCACGGAGGATCCCTGTGCTTTAAAAAAAAAAAAAGAGATATAGCCTCCAGATTATGCTTAAAAGCTTGGCCTCAGTCAGAAACGCCCGAACAAACCTTTATTTTTTCTGTAGGACCAGGGGTCTCCGAGTTAGGATCTTCCGGAGCAGTGCACGACGCTGCAAAATTTTAGAACGGCTTGCCCACGTCAGTTGGGTAGTGACATAATCAGCTAGGACCGAGATGGAGCGCTCAACTATGACAACGAACAACAACAATTAGAAACAAACTCCCTGGCAATTTCGAACAAAATACGAGCCAGAAGATCCCTGTACGATCCTCTCTGGAAACACGCCCTTACGGATCGCCAGCTCTGCTTCCGCTAATCTCCTAGCGAATTCGTCGTTACAAAAAGAACCGTATTTCTCAGCAACTGAAAGCTTCATCACTGACTATGCTGATGATAGCAAGTACCGCTGAGCAGGACAAATAATAAAAACGACGGGTAGTGGGCGGGCGTGAAGGAACGAGGAAGGAGGGGAGGAGTAGAGGGGAGGGGAGGAGAGGGAAGAGAGAGGAGTAGGAGAGAGAAGGGAACGGAGGAATGCACATGAGAGAAGGTTGCAACCTGAGAACTAAACCGGTGTGGTGTGACAGCATCAACAGACTACAAGTTTCGAAACATCGAAGATGAACCAAGCAAAACTCGAACTGCTTTCCGTGTTTCATGCGACGTATTTACGAAAATCACCTAGGAAATATCTCCTGCGTGAACAAAAATTGCTTTTTAAATTTAGCAAATATCAACTTTAGATCATATATCAATCGCGCATTAAATCAAATACCCCGTTTAAGACATGCCTGTTTAACAAAACATCATTTAGCCAATCCTCATACACTGAACACGAAATGCCAACATTGATGTCTGTGACCTAGCAAACGCATATTTCATCCAAAAAAATTCAACTTCGGGTATTTGTATGAAAAAGCTTCCCTGTTCAGTATTCCGCGGACCATGCTGTCAAAAACACGTTATGCACACTTTGGCAAATCAACGTCTCCTTCTGAAGTCAAAATTGAAGAAGTGCTGAGGTCTCCGAACTCCGGTTGGTCAGACATAACAAGCAAACTTATGCGCGAACTTTTTCACCACTAGGAGCTCGGAAATTTTGAAAAAATAAGCAAAGCCTCCGCCAACTTGACAACCCATGAAAATGTCAATGTATGGAACGATTAAACATTTTTGCACCGACAGTTACGAAGGAAGATCAGGATTTTCAAATCATCTAGAACAACATAGTGGCCATTTTAAATCAAAAATCACCGTCATTTGCATAAAAGATTGAATACCAAGATTTTTCGCCTCAATGATATTTAACAGAACGTATTATTTCAGTGCGCGGAGATAGAATGCTAAAATACGATTTAAAAAAACTTGTTGCATAACGGATATGTAGGAATAACTAGCATATTCTAGCGGCCTCATCTTCATCCGAACTGGAGTAACGGTCCACCGCCGCAGCAGACGAATCTCCCCCCTCGGCCGTGCTCAGGCTTTGCGAACAAGATGATAACAACGGCGTTCGCTCCATGTTTGTCCCCTGCAAGCGCATAACGACCTAACTACACTTGAGCAATGTATGAACCACACGTCGTACAAGCCAGTGTCAAACATGAGTCAACGAGGCGAGACAAGACTAGACGAAGCTTAGATTTAGGAAGGTGGCGTATCTTTCTAGAGCAGAATGACAGAATCATAGATTTTTACTGAAATTCTGATATTAGAAGCGGAGAAAATAAAGGGAAGTCAATGGTTGCATTTCGGGCATTTCTATGAGAAGCAGGATGTGTGGGGCAATGGATTTTGAAGCAGCCCGAGTTATAATTAGATATAAACAGCATATGAAGGTAGGAAAAACACCACTTCCCGTATCCTATTCCCACGATTAATTCTGCGGGCAACCGCCATAGCATGTAAGATAAGTATCCTCCAAGTAATGAGCAAGTGCTGGTCAAATGCCACTCTTCTATCAAGACCATTTCAAACTGCGAGGCACTCTGATGGCACAAGCTTTCGACGACAAGCTTACAACTTTTTTCCATCTTTATATTTCAAACCTGCAACAGTGCTTCAGATAACACCTACACATGAAGCGGAGGACTCTAAATGAATTGCAAGACGTCGAGGAAACCGAAAATAGTAAATCAAAAAAAAACGACCCCTTTACGCGCCCTAACGATATAGCGGTAGCATACTAACTTCACAGCGCTGCGTAACTCAAGATGCTTTCGAAACCAGAATACCTATTCGATAGGCTAGTTGTCGCCTGCTCAAAACGCCCTTTTTTACCCATATTTGTCTTCCATAAGCATGAAGAAAAAAGCAGGCAGCGAAAGGAAAAACACCGCCATTTTGTAGGCGAAAATTTTCATCAAAATTAATATATCTGCAGAGTCCACAATCTTCCAGAAAAAAAACATTTCCAAAGATGAATGTGTTTCTTTTAAAAACGAACTGTTGAGTGAGGGTCATGTGATCATCTCCTAGAGTGGTTCCAGACATCTCTGCGTCGGGGTACAGTACCCTCGGGAACCCCTGTACGACCAACTCCTAGCACACCTCCTATAGATGATGTCGGCGATGGAATAGGGTGGGGAGGATCGCGAACGGGTGGGCTGAAGGATCACACAAGTGGCCGAGAAAGTGTGACCCATCTAGCACCTTTCTCCAGAAGAACGACAGTGAAGGCAGAGAAATCAGGATCACCAGCACGCTGACCACTAGGAAATCCAAAATTGGTCCCAGCAATCGTGGACAAGAAGAGGAAAAGAAATGCTCTTCAGTCTTGCGCAGCCTCCTGCCCTCATCACAGTGACGGCGGTGATGGATATGACGAGGGGGCAGAGAGATCTAAGAAACTCACAGTATTGAGACCGTCACCCTATCTCTACTTAAACTTGGCTACGTTCAACGTTCGAACGCTCGCCAATGACCAAGCGGTGGATATTCCTACATGAGATCCACAATATTCCGGTAGATATCCCTGCAGTTAACGAAGCCAGGCGCTCAAAAGGTCTCTTCGCGAAATGGACAGACGGCACTCAGGTTATGTTTGACGCAGCCGAAAGGGGTGTAGCAGGTGTCGGTTTCAATGTGCGCTCTCAGACAACGACTACAATTATCTCCATTGATATAATGCCTTCGCGTGTTGGAGTACTCGCTGTCCGAACTTATAGGAAACCCTCAACGAAAATTATTGCAGTTTACTCACCCATTTCAGCAGCAGAAGATGAAGACGTCGAGCGGTTTTACGAAGCGATAGAAGCGGTAATGCAGCAAATGTCGGCATACACGACTGTTCTTGGGGATTTTAATGCGAAGCTAGGAGAAGGAGAAGACAGTGAACATTATACCGGACGCTACGGTGCTGGAGCCAGAAATAAGGTTCGCTGATTTGTCTGCCCTCCAGACTCAATGTGAAGAACTCTTTCTTCAGTAAGCGAACCGAAAGACGTTGGACATGGTGAGCTCCAAACGACGTAGTCCGCAACGAAATCAACTTTATTCTCACAGACAAGCGAAGACTGGTTACGGATGTATCAGTTATCCCGGAATTAGCCATATCCGCACACTCCGATCGTTGTCTTGTGACGGCGAAGCATAGGATCGACTTCAAGAGAGAAGGAAGAATTCGCAACAAAATAATCTATAGTGACAGACCACAGCAGTTCGCAGATGACCCTTTCTTGCAAGTTGTTGCATTCTAGAACTGGGATATTTCCAGAAGTGATATTGACGCCGATTCCAGCCACCTACTCAGCAAGTACACCAAATGCAAGGCTGCTACTGCAAATACAGCAAGAAACGCCGGACACCACCTTAGCCAAGAAATATTGGCAATCCTTCCAAAAAGGCGAACTATGACGGCAGAAGCTAATATCGGTCTATAATACAAGCTTCTGTGTAAGGAATCAAGAGGAAAAATGAGGGAAGACTATAGTAACTTTAAGAAGGAAAGGCCAAGGGAAGCAGCAATAAGCAAGGCAAGTTCGAGGAATCCTTCGAAGGATATACATTTGTGTCAAAGCACGATCCCGTTGCCACTTGTCGATACTACAGGCCGCGGAACAACAAATCGAGGGCAAATGGAAGGAACATGCTAAAATTTCTACGAACTCCTTTCATCGGTAGTAACCGTCAAGAGTCCCAATTTAACCGTCACATCTCCTGTGCTGAAGGTGACACTGAGTGAGTTAGAAAAAGAAGTACACAATATGAAACCAATGATGGCTGCAGGACTAGATCAAGTACACGCGAAGGAATTACGAGCAGGAGGTGAACAGCTTGCAAAGACACTGAATGCCTGGTTCACCTGGTACCTACAGTCAGGAAAGATCCCTGCGGAATAGAAGAGATCCAAGATAGTGCTGATTCCAAAGAACGGATACCGAGAGGACAGTACCAAATACCGTCCAATGTGCTTGCTATCGCATGTGTACAAGATTTTTATGCTAGTGGTGTATGTCCGGATAAAAACTACACACGACAAAAATTGAATAGAGCAAGCAGGCTTCAGGAAGGGATTTTCCACTGTTGACCATATTTTCGTCGTGACGCAGCCGATCGAACGGCGCACGGAATGCAAAATTTCACTACGTCTACTCTTCGAAGAATATAAGGCCTTTGCCACTGTGAAGCACAGCGCCGTACTAAATGCTCTACCGAACCAAGGGGTCGATTCTACGTATATTGGAATTATCAAAGATTACTGATAAGAGTACATGTGGAAATTACCCTGTTCTATGAACCAAAAAAAAAGTAAGAATCGGTAGAGGTGTGAAACAAGGAGACATTAGTTCCACAAAAGCCTTCACATGCGCGCTTGAAGATGTATTGCAAAACATGAAAGCGATGGAAGGCTTTCGAATAGACGGCAAAGTACTTCAAATGCTCTTATTTGCAGACGATGCAAAACATGAAAGCGATGGAAGGCTTTCGAATAGACGGCAAAGTACTTCAAATGCTCTTATTTGCAGACGATGTGGTGCTTATCGCAGAGAACCCGCAAACGTCGCAGAACAAGGAGACATTAGTTCCACAAAAGCCTTCACATGCGCGCTTGAAGATGTATTGCAAAACATGAAAGCGATGGAAGGCTTTCGAATAGACGGCAAAGTACTTCAAATGCTCTTATTTGCAGACGATGTGGTGCTTATCGCAGAGAACCCGCAAACGTCGCAGGAGTAGTTAAACGAACTTAACAGTAGTGCGAAGGCAATCAGGCTCAAAATCCACAGCGGCAACACGGAATGGATGGAAAAGGAATATTGTCCTGGGTTTGACATGAAGCTCGAGAACCAAAATGTCGAGCTTGTAGATAACTATGTCTGTCTGAGGTAGGCGATACAGATGGACAACGACTTGGGAGAGGAACTGAGCAGAAGGAGGAAAGCGGGATGGATTGCTTTCGCGAAGCTCAGCGATATCCTCACAAACACGAAAACGTTACCGTCTGTAAAAACACGGCTGTTCATCAGCATAATTCTTCTTGTACTGTTATACGGATGCGAAACGTGGAATACAATGCTTGCAGGAGAACGAAAGTTAGGACTGACTGGGCGTCTCATGGAGCGACGAATGGTAGGAATTGACAGGTTGCAACATATGCCAGATGAAAATCTCCGATCTCGTTCTGGCGTGTGGGACATCGTTGGACTGATGTGCGCTAGGAAGCACAGTTGGGCGTATCACGTGGCAAGGATGAACGACGACAGATGAACGGAACAGATTGTTGGATGGTTCCACGAAATCTAAGAAGAATACTCTAAGTAGGCCGTCCTTGAGATGCAGGGATCCGCTTGTGTGCCTACGTGGAATCTCATGGACGCGCCAAGCGCAATATCCAAATGGATGGAAGCATGGTTGCCAGCTGCATCGATGGAGGACGAATCCATGAAATTACAGCTGCCCGAAAGTAAGAAGTGTTGAGTGAGCACGGAGTACTGCGCTGCTCGAAGCAATTTTTTTACAATGCGAACAGTCTATGAAAATGAAGGACCGCCGTGAAATTCGTAGCGATACTCTTTCAGCAAATACTTCGCAGCACCAAATACTCTTTCAATTCGATAAAAATTTGTTAATTCCTCGCAAAATTCACAGGTAACTAGCTTGTGTGCAACATACGACTTCCCATACCTAGCATCCATCTCATGCCAACTATTGCAGCTTTTTCAAAAACTCGATAATTTCTTCCATAAATAACAGAAAATGTTGAAGGTCACTGACTTGTCACTTGCAATTTTCCTTCGTATATAAGAAAAAAAATACCAGCAGGAGAAATGGTGCTTTGAACCGACTACAATCGATAAAACGTTTAAGCATCCTCGTATTGACAACGCTTTCAGACGGAAAATTGGTCAACGCTTATTTATAGCATTGCAAGTACATGAACGCGTCGCCACTAAATTAACAAGGTCGCTGTACCATTCGACTTATAATAACGTGACTGAACTCAAGCAGAAGGCAAAGCACGCAATTTGCAAACACATTATATCATCGTGGATTCAATTATCTAATTATAGCTACCAGTTTTCAACTTCTTCACTGGAAAAATGTAAGAAGGCTATGACTGGAAGGGCGATCAACAGTATAAAACTCTTTGAAAAAACCAACCCGTTTAGCGTCCTTTTTCGAGTACTTTTTTGCATAACTAAGCAAAGGGCGTTCGGTTCCGTCCACACCTCCACTATTCGCATCTGAACTCTGTATTCGGTAAAGCAACAGTACCTGACACAGACTGCAAGCTGCCGGATGGCCGCAGGAGACAGCAGCATCCCCTACACAGCAACAACCGTTAAATCAACACAACGACTTTAATAACGCATTAAGCAACAATCGTGTTGCAGAGTTTGTCACACGAACTATTTTAGCGATTAACCGCAGCAAGCCAACAAGGACTGCAGCTCGCTGCATCAATTTGCACCGAGACCGACTATTCGCACATGAGCACGTCACGGCCTTGAACGTCTAATAACCCTGGATTCGTATCAATTTTGTAGACGCCTAATTCGCTAGCGAAAGTCAATTATAAATATAAGTAAGGTCAAATATAAACATGTAACAAAGCAATTTCAAAAGAAATACGACTATCAGTCTTACAACATTCAGGACGAATTTCCAAAACAATTTCTTCGAAGTCAAGCCAAATATAAATCAAATACAAATATTTAAATATAAATAAGTGTCAACAACCTTCAAGTCTACTAACACAGCCTTTCCAGTGCAGCTGTGAACGACTTACGTACTACCTATTGCAAAGTTTAGCAGGCCAGTTTACTCCCCAAAATGGTCAGAACTGTCGACTGTTCGAATCCGCCCAAAGAACACTTACAAAGAAACTGCCACAATTGCATAATCGTTAATTAACGTATGACGAAAGATTAGAGCTTTCAGGCTTGCTGCCCCGATATTTAAGAAGAGCTACGAACTGCATACAAAAAGTTTACCGCACTATCCACAGTCACATAGATCTCGATTACCAATCTTTAATATTTTGTATCTAACCATACCTCTACTGGAACAAATGGCTCGAAAATTCGTCCTGAACCATGTAAGACTGATAGTCGCGTTTCTTTTCAAACGGCGATGTTAAAAACTGCAATTAGCTGATTGTGAATTTGTTATGGCTCCCAATGTGGGCGTTTTTAGGGAGACTGTTAAGCCGGTACTTCAACTACTGAATGAATCGGAGGGTTCACCTCACTGAAAAAATTTGCCTGTTTTTACGCCCTACCTCAACCTGTCATTTCCGTACTGTTTTGTGCTGCTGCGCTTTCGAGGCTTTGTTTACGCTTGAAATATTCTTGTATTTGGCGGCGACTGTGGTCAAGTCGTTGCGCTTTTCTCCTTTTTCTGTTTCACTGATTATTTCTTTTTCTTACTTATTTGTTTGTTAACCAAGCAGTATCTCTTGTTAGATATGGAAAGAAAAGCTTCCGTCGTTCGTTCGGCCAAGCGTGATTGAGCACAACGCCTAACCCTCAATTCACGAAGTTGATTTCGTCATCAACTTTCGAATGCATTGGCTTGCGCTCTCGCATTCCTTTTTTTCTTTCGATTTTTCCTCTCGATTACTCCTTTTCACGCTGTTTTTCCTCTGTTTGAAAGGATGATTCCATCTGGAAAATAAGTTCCGAATTCCGATTCACGCTGTTTTTCCTCTGTTTGAAAGGATGATCCCATATGGAAAATAAGTTCCGAATTTCGACCATCCATCCCTTCTCATTTGGGGCTGCAGCCTCCTTCGTGTCATAAGAAATCCCAGACATGACCACAGGCCATAATATGCTGCATTCTCCACATTCGAATCAGCAAGGGCATCGTCAGGCCCGCTAAAGCGTCTTGATGATTGGAGGATGTCTTGCCACTAGCAATGATCCACGGCTTAAACCTGGATCCCTCGCTTCAACAGTGATGCTATGGCATTATAAGCGATTACCATTCAGCTTATATGTACGCCAATATCTTTCAGCTCGTAAATGCACCACTACAAACAGTCCTGGTCATGCATAACACAAAGATGAGTTCATGCAGCTGCCGCTGTAAACAAAACTATCACAATGTAGTAGCATTTATAAGCCACAACTCTCCCGGTCCTCGTCAGAGCACCCCCTCCTCCCCAGCCGGCTCACTTCCGCCACGAGGCTATTCCCCATCGCTAGGATAACTAGCTGCTTCCGCCACGTCTTATCTTCCGCAATGGCCGTTATGCTCGCCTATGTCAGGGGACATCGCCGCAACGGTAATCTACTCCACCTCTCATCACTGCAACGGGTCACCTCTACAACGGCTATCAACCTCATTGCTCATCGCAGTCATGGATTATCTCGACGGCTTCATCGCCTCCACCGATGATCACCGCTATACGTCCTCTTTACAGCGGACATCTATCCCAGCGCTCACACCACCATCGATTCCCCTCGTAACAGTCATCTATTTCCCCATTCCTCACCACCACGGATTCTCTTCGTAACAGTCACCTATTTCATCACATATCACCACCACGGATTCCCTCCGTAACAGTCACCTGTTTCACGACTCATCACCACCACATGTCATTTCCACAATGGCCATGTATTCCACTACTGGTCACCACCACCGGTTATCTTAGCAACGGTCATCTACTAAACCGCTCATGATCGTCGTGGGTAATCTCAGTCACAATCGCTGCTCAGTTGTTGCTGTTGTTAGGAGCGCATTATTCGCGATGGCACTGACCGGAGGCATAGATTACGATGACCCGCAGTGGAAGCGTCTAGTCACTACCGCTACGGTTGGGATGTCTCATGTTACAGACGACCTGAGTCCGCCAAACTCCATGCGGGTGGAGAATTTCGCAAACCGATCTCCTTGACTGCTTCCCTCGGCACATCAACGTATACAGTCGCCAGTACAAATAGATCCGTACAGACCACTAAATGAACGCTCATAGGAACAGCAGTACAGATAAGTTTAGCATTCAATCTCCGAAGCAAATCTGTTGCTCACCCGAGTCTCGTTCACACTTCCTTGCCGTGGCATAATTCGCGTCCGCTGTCTTCGCCATACCACTTCCCACTTCAGTTTCCGTTGCTGTCGCAGGTTGTTGTTCATTCATGCTGAACTTTCAAACTTATTACAGGCTTCAAAAATATGGCCCAACTCCATATATTTTTCGACGTCACATAATCAGAAATGAGCGGGTAAACAGCCACACTCTTTCGCATATGCTCCTCAACACAGCTAGCACATTCTGCTCATCGGTATCTACACGGATACGGTTGGCTTGTTATTCTACAAATGACAAGCTCCTTCTAGAAAAACAAGACACCATCAAGTTCAAGCTAATATATAATAACGAGTTTGTTGCGTAGTGGTTGAAACTTTCGGTTAGGACTGGCGACATGTACGCTGACTTCATAGTTCGGCACTCGTTTTCATTTCCCTTTCACAGGAGGAAACTCCGGTTTCTAAACCGTGCTTGATTAAACTTTTTTCTATGACGAACTGAGGGTATCCATATGGTGTTTTTGAAAAAATTCCCCCATCGCCGTTATTCCACACAATCACGCCTTCAGTCCCAATGTCTTCTCCAATTCCATTCAGCGCGAGGGGATCATGTACAATGTTAATCGAACGCTCCCTGCCATTTGTTGGTGTGCCGTAACGAATCAACATTGGTGCACTATTCTGCAATTGTAGCAGTGATACTTCTCATCATCAAAGACATGTAAGAACTGCTAGAGGAGAGAAACGAAACTGGCAAGACAATCCTCGGACTTCCTCGCTTTGCCCCTCCACACACGGCAAGTGGTTTCAGGCTGGCGAAATAAGGAAAAGGGGGAGGGGAGAACGCTCTGCGCATTCCGAACCCTCTTTCCGTGCCAAAACCCTCCTACCTGTATCTCCATTCCTGTACTGTTTCATTTGAACAAATAGTCACTGCAAAAAAATCGCTTTGGTCGAAGGATGTTTGCCAGGCTTGGGCAGCCTTATGAATTATGCAATAAAAAATAAAATTTATAAGGTTGCGGTTTTCGGTTGACCTGAAAGAGTCGCTACACTGACAACATGTTTGTTCGTGATAACTGCTCACACTTCATTTGTTGGTGTGCCGTAACGAATCAACATTGGTGCACTATTCTGCAATTGTAGCAGTGATACTTCTCATCATCAAAATTCTACGACTAACCTGAAACTCGCCAGAGGCTTTTTTTAAAAGATTTATTTTCACATTGTCCCACCCACCGCCTGAATCATTCTTCTAACTCCATAATGGCCATACGGCAAAACCAAAACGTTTGACAAACGATTTGTACGGCCGGTCGGTCAAGTTGGAACAAGTCTTGACGGCTGACCGCGAGAGAATTTCAGTGCATTTCCAGCACTTTACAGTTGCAGCACACTTGCGCGCTACCACACGCTCCTCGAATAAACAGCAAAGACTAAAATGTTGCTTCAGAGGTCATTTGAACGTACCCCACCAGGAACCCACTCAGAACAATTCATTTTGTCCGACAGTCGAGTCAGCTTGACCAACTGCTACAAACGTTCTATATAATTACTTGGACGTTTGCTTTTTCTCAGTAGAGGCTTTATTTTTTCCTTGGTAAACATAGGGACTTATCGTTTAACAGAAATTGCACTTACTGTCCTACTTGTTGCATAGCATTCTCAACCGCATTCCAAAAAGTATATGTGGCAATCGGAAAGAACATTTATAAACGTAACAAAAAAGAAAAACTTGCTCCGCAACCCCCACCAACGCCATGACCTCCTCGCCCTTGTCGGAACTGCAGAATTCCGAAGAACTGACTCAGCTATGACACACCCAATGATGCGCAACTTCGTCATGAACGAAAACCAGCGCTCAAAAAAGTTAACGATTGTCTCGCCACGAATACGCGGGAAATTTCAATTTTTGCGCCGATAGGGAGCCGACCACTATCACAATTAGCGTACAATCCAGTTGTAAAGCGAAATTGCGGACGGAAGCGAGCGTTGGTGATGTTATGACGTTCACAGAGCGTACAGATGGGGATGCTTAACGGTGTATTCAATTTGCACTATTCAAAATTCGCGTAACTTCTTTTCAGGAACACTCTCGTCGTTCGTTTTGTACTGATTTAGTATAACGATGACTCAATGTTCAAAAAAAAAAAAAAAAATTCCCCGTTGTACCGATAAAGCCTCTAGGGCTGACAGTACGTTCAACGGTCAGTTCAGGTTGCCACCAGCTAGCGGTGATCGGTCGTCGCAAGGCTGTGCAGTTGGGCTGCTACAGTTAATTAAATCAACAGGCCATCATCAAGTTCTAATTAGTATTTGCATGCTGATTTCCGTCCCGATAGCGGATCACTGTACACATTTACAACGTGATCTTGACCTGATTGGTTAGTGGTGTGATAATTTTCAAATGTCCCTTTCAGATGCTTTGTATTAATCGTTTCAGTAACCCTGGGTGACATGTTGGGGAATGTCGTTCAGGCTAATGATCTGAGTCACCGGACAACAAGTTAAACTTTATCTTCGTTTGTGCCAATAAAACCTACGAAGCTCATAATACCCTAAACTTCATTTCCCGACCTTTCAGAACGCATGATGCAGTTTTTTTTGAAAGAGTTGTGCAGTATTTCTGTTGCCTCGATTTTTGATTATGGTTCTTGCATTCACTCATCCCTACACCATAAGAAGCTCACAGCTAACAAAATCTATACAAAGGGACTTCGCTAAACGACTTACCGAGTTCCGCTAAATCTTCACCACCTATAAGGAAAGGATTGACCTCGTGGGCTTTTTACTTCTTCAGCTGAAAATAAACCTGAACCGCCTAGCTGAAGTGTACAAAATTGTCCGCGGCTTATCTGTACTGAAGTTGTCTAAGTCCTTCCAATTTGTAACACATGAACGAACCACCTGGGCTTAAGCTAGGAACTACAAGCAGTAATTTAGACACAAGAATGAACTTTTTTTTTGCTGCAACTGCATGTTTAAAATGAGGAATAATCTACCCCGCAACGTCGTACTTCACCTCTTCTGAGGTCTTTGCAGGCAGTGCTAGGAAGTTTTTGGTCCAAAACATGCACGAAGACTAGCAAGATTAGCAAGAACCTAAGAAGACCAACAAGAGCAGTAATTCTTGTATCGCTCGTTTTTATCGTTGTCTTTTGAGATCCGTTCTGTTTTTATGTTACTTATATGCTTTTACGATCTTACGGAGAACTTTTCTCAAACGTCAATGAACTTTCTCGTTGTTTCTCAGATGAAGACTGCATGACCATTACTTTACTTTATTCAAAGAGTTTTTAATGAGGTAAAAGGAGCATGCGGCTTACATGTGCTTTCTCGACATTGTTAAATAGCAATAAAGCCAAGACAAAGTAAAACTGAAGAAAAAGGGCAGATTATTAATGTTGACGTCCGCGAGGGAATTACTGGCGAGGAAGTACCGCACCACGCAAAGGGGAAAATTGTGATGGAAACACCGAAGATGAGGTGCCAGTCGCGCTACTGATGGGCGATGGTAGGTGGAAAATTCATCGTCGGTAGAGATTCCTTCATCGTAACTGATCAGTTCAGTTCAGTAACTGACCAGTTGGTGCACATTTCCAACAGCTGTCACATACGCTGTGAGAGATGGATTAAGCTTTGACAGCCGATTAACATAGATCTGTAGCGCGCCATCTGCTTGCAATGCGAAAAATCTTGATATAATTTGACTGGCCACTTCCGCCAGCAACAATCATACTTTCCAACTTGCATTGTAGGGCACATGAATCACACCAAGATTGGGGCATTTAGGATTACAATTTTCAACTCGGGTTGATTTCAAAAACTGCGCCATACGTAAGCGCAACAACGATTTCTAAATAGAGAGCGTTTGTTAATAAGATAAGCGTAAATCTGTGAGGGGAGGTGTCTTTGTAACTAAAGATAGTAATTTGGAAGAAGAAGAAGAAACGAATCCCGCACCGTGGTAAAATAAGAACCACTCCTGGAAAGGAAAAGAACTTCCTCAGGAAATTCACCAAAAGTTCCTTGCAGATGCAAACGGATAATACATCCGGTCCTTTAAAAAAACGATCAATTTAGACCAACTGGAAAATAAAAAAAAAAGAATAAGAATAAGAATAATGGCATTCTAGATGGATCGCAAAAGCGATGTTATGGGAACCGGTTACCTAGCGAGGCGCAACTTGGTGAACACGTCATCACTTTAAAGCGGATCTTAGTGCGCATTTTGATTGTCTGGCATCGCTGAGATACGGCATTAGTGCCCATTTGAATTTAACGCCTCTTTCTCTCCTACCGAAGGACGTGCTGCTTTTGCGTATATTAAGAAATTCTAATACGTAACTTCATTGCCACTCTTGTTCCAGTAGGGACATGTCGTTCGCTCACTTAACTGTCATGTTACGACGATGTTTCCTCGCAGTCTATTAAACCCTTTGCTGCAAATATATCAGTTTCTGCTAGTTTTTTCTCTTCCCCTCCGCGCATGACCTCAATCGCTGTGTTTGGTGTCCTCCGAGGGCTCCACTTCCCCACAGGGAACGATTCCCCAATTTTTTTTTAATTTTTGTTTTTTTTGTTTCAAATCAACAAAAACAAAAAGAAAAGAAAGGAGTAAGAATAATGGCATTCTAGAGGGATCGCAAAACGACGTTATAGGAACCGGTCACCTAGCGAGGCGCAACTTTTCTCAAATTAAATTCGAGGACTTATGCTCCAACAGATCGAACCGTTCAACTAATGAAAAATGTGCTCTAAATTTTAGACAACGTTTTGTATCAGCTAGGTCTTTTAGAGGAACAAAGGGTGAGAAGGTAGTCTGACGAAGTGCACTTACATCTTTTCGTGTTGCAGAGGATTTATTCGAAGGTACAACGAACAAGTAAGCTTTCTTCATATGTGAAAATAAGCAAAAAAAAAGCTTTCATTCGGGTGGGGAGAGGGGATTGACGAGGGGGTGGTAGAGAGTAGAGGGAGGGGCGAGGGACGTAAGGGTGCAGCATTCGGTCGGGAAGTGTTCTTATCGGCAAGCGGAATGCCGGTAGTGTTTTTATGCTGTCAGCCAGTGTACGTTGATGTGCTTCGCTATATTAAATTAATCCAGCGAGTACCATACCGAATGCCTATTGAGCCGAACTTCGTGCAGACACGCGAATTCTTCTGGCCGTTGAAGGCACGTTCACAAGGTGCTGAAAATGTTCACGTTTTAGATGGAGATACGGTGGTGGCTCCTCCAGAGCTTCCTCTTCATTAACCGAGCCGTTGGTCAGTTCATTCTGCCAGGTGACGATGAAATTCTCATTAGAAGGTTCATTACTAAAGTTATCATACAAGAGAAAATTATTTTGTAACCACGAGCTATAAGTGATCGGTCACAACTCGTGAACAATAAAGCTTTCTTTTTTAATGGCTCCATCGGACAGCAATCACATGTAGGCGCTATGACGTCGTCGATTCACGTCCCCTCTAACAACCTCTGCTTATCATCTTATCGACGTTTAACAAATAAAATGTCAGCGTAGTGAACCTACAACGAGTCGGCAGCAGTAGAATAGTTCATGTGTAGAAGAATCAAATTTCTGAAATGCTAATCTCGAACTCCAGTTGCTGCCACAACTTCGCGTTCTGTGGGCTTCTCTTTTTGCTTTGCATCACTGAGTCATGAAAGCTGTTTAGGGGACAGTCGGAAGTGTCACTTAACGTCATTTCGGGTTGTGTTTGTTACTTCTGATAAGCAGGTCTTCTTATGGGCTGTATGATAAATTATACGAAGCGTACGATTCTTGGAATGGAACGGAAAGAGGAATCATCCGCAAACTGCATTCTGAACACCATGAGTCAGTCAGTGAGTTTGAACACCATGAGTTCATCGTTCTCAATACTTAGGGACCGAAACTATGGCCGTAGGCAATTGTTGCTAAATCAAGCATTCCCTATCGTGAAACGATTATGACTAAACAGCGCATTTGTGCATCAAAAGCTTACTGAAAAAAAAAGTTTTCCTAGCTTTATACTTTTACTTTACACGTTTTCGAGCGCGAAGCCGTCCACTAACGTTTGAGGAAAAAATGCATAAAAAATAAACTTTAAAAAAAAAGCTTTTCCGCTTTTCAGCATATGCTGTATGTTAAAGGTGTCCTCCCCTGACACAGAGTTCTTGCTGGGCTGTGTTCGCAACGGTAGAACATCGAGAGAACTAGACTGAGAATTTAAACTGCGTTGATAAGACTGGCTTTCAAAAATTTCCTTAATCCTAAGTACTCGAAGTCCCTTGCTCTCTCTCTTCCCCCTTCCCCTACACGTCCTTCCCCCGAAGGTGCCGCCGCTGACTTACTCGATAAGGGCGAGATTCGCTGTTCTACTGTATCGACAACCAGCCGCAAGGTCCGACATCACGACTGCAGTCCAACAATAAAACGGTCAGGCAGAAGACAGCGCCCTTAGGGCTGGAATCAAACTGGAGTCTGCTCTCGTAGAACGGCCAAACAATATCGCGCACTAATGCACTCTCTTCATTGACTTGCGTTTGGTCAAGTTTCAGGTCGACACTGGGTCCGGTATTAATATCATCGTTGAACAAACTGAGTTCCTTTGGCTGACCGACCTTTTGAAATCCTCCGGCAGCGACCGCCGCGAGCAGACAATCGGTACCCCCAGAAGGTGGAGTTAAGCTAAAATAAACGACAAATCAAGCACCTCCTGGACCCGTAGTGGTCTCATTATCCATTCCTGATAGCTTATTAGGGATGGATTGCATCGAACGTCTTGAGGTGTGGCTAAAACTTTCAAAATAACACGGCAGGGCTATACACGAAAGCCGCTGCATTCCTCACGCTCAGGACGGATACAAAACCTGATTTCCGCATACCTCGACCCGTATGCAACATTTTGTGCGATCACATCGAAAATGCAGTGTCGAACAGCTCTGGGCATCACAACTCCGGTTTAGTACCCCAGCCAGAATGGTCAGCTCGAGTTGACCAGTCCGATCGGGTGACTCCTTTCGCCGCGGTGCGCAAAGCGAACTTAATGATCCGATTATTTGCAGAATACTCTACGGGATTGAAGAACGCTTTGGAATCAAACAAAATACCGCTCCCGTTACCTGAAGACATTTTTGCGAAAGTTGACAATCATGTACAATCAATCTCACGGAAGCCCACTTCCAAATCCACATTGACAACGTGTCAAGCAAACTGCTCACGATAAACACCCATATAGGCTTGCTCGAGTTCAACTGGCCGCCCACTTGGTGTAAAGAGGGCTCCTGGAATTTTTCAAGGCGTCGTCAGTCAACTCTTCGACGGAGTCCAAAACTGTATAGCGCACGCTGACAACATTCTCGTTTACTCGTCTCTCGAAATGAACATGAATCAACTCTGCGACAACTACTCGTGGTCATCCAGGAATAGGAAATTACCATCCAAACCGAGAAGTGGCGCTTGTTTCAGTTGAAGGCGAGATATCACGGGTCCATCATATGGCGTGTGGTCGCCGTTTAGACCGCGCACGAATTACCGCTGTCAAGCAAATGGCAGCATCTCGAAGTGTGCCGGAACTTCGGTCGCTCTTGGAATTGAGGGACTTCTATGCTCCTTTATACCAGCACTACATCTTTTCATAGCAGACCACGTCGTGTCAAAATCCGACTTCATAGACTATTGTCCAAGTCAACCATTTGGTAGTGAGATACGGCGAAACATAACGACTTCTTTGCGATTAAATGCAACTTCACAGAAATAAAGCGCGCCATCATTATGAGCGGCTACTTCCAATTTTAGTCGCAGTTGATGCATCACAAGTCGATGTTGGCGCTGTCATCACGCATCGTCTCCGTTCTGATGCCATCGTAACCACTGCATACACCTTATGCTTTTTGGCTCTCACATAAAAACGTTACTCGCATATCAAGAAAAGAAGACTGGCGATCATTTTCGCCGTATGTATATTTCATGAAATGCTTCTGGGTGGTCGCTTCACTTCCAAACGAATCATAAATCCCTATTCGCCATATTTGGATTTAAGACGGGTATCACTGTTTAAGCTTCCTTCGATGCGCACTTGAATTGGCAAACTATAATTTTTAAATCGAATACGTTAACATCGCATCATTCAGTTGCGGACACTTCCCACTTCATAGCGTTGCAGTTACACGAATCAAAAGAATTCGTCATCACCGCAATCGAAACAGCTTTATCAGAGTAGTTCACGGAACCGGTTGAACGTCTTCCCGTTATGGCCAAATAAATTGCTGCAGCGACCTACCAGGATCAGACGCTGCAATCTGTTTGAAAAATACTTATGCAATGGGTGGCCAACCAGGTCGAACCACATCATACCAAATCGGCCACCCTTCTGTCAGCATCGAGATCAATTTTTGGAACGCAGTGGATATCTCATATTTCATGACCGTGCAGTCGCGTCTTCCGAGTTTCAATCGGCGTTCGAAGACGGCTTTGTCAAGGACACCAGGGGATTGCGCCCATAAAAGCTTCGCACGCATAGCTACTCATAGCCTCATGTCGATTCCGGTACCGAGTGCCTCACCAACGAACACGTAATCTGTAATAGTGCAGCTAAAGGCCACGCCAAAAGAATCTTGCACCTCGGCTAGATTATACACAATCATAGAGGCGTCTGCATTTGGACTATGCTGGACCAGTCAACGGCCGTAATGTACTGGTTGTTGTCGATTTCTTGTCGGACTGACCAGCCGTAGTCGTCATAAACGATGCCTTGTCCAGTGCAACCGTATCGCAACTTCGAACGTTATTTCTAGCAGTGCGCAAATTTCAAACGATGGAGGGCGCCATTTTCTTGTTTGTGCGCCTTCCCAAGAAATCTGCAAGGAACGGGTGATGTGTCATCCCCAGTCGAGCAAGCTGCCAGAGCGATTCGTAGACACAGTCAAACGAGCTATTAAGAGGCACCGCGAAGCCACTCCAAGCCCCCCAATCCGGCAAGCGCTTGACGACATCCTTTTTAAGCAAAGCATCGTTCTACTCTATCCCTGTCGTCCAGTAACCTACCACCAGCTGAGCGTCTTTTTGGCCGTCCTCTCCGAACAGCGCTGGGTCTACGCAAGTCAGTCGCACTAAAAAATTTGTCTGCTTGCCGTGAACGAATGATGCGACAATTTGACCGCTGCCACGTCTCCTCAAACCGAAATTTTGTTCCATCGAGCGAAGTCTTCGTTCTTACAGGACTCAAACACAGTAATCCTGGCACCATTCTTAAACGGTCAGGCTCCGTGCCTTAGACAAAACACGCCATTCAACTGCGACGTCGGCTGAATCACCAGCTGATTCAACGGCATATCCCTTTAAGGCATTCGATGCAATCTATGCTACCTGCGAAAGCGAGAGACTGGAACCTACAAGAAAGACCTCAGCCGGTCCTACAACACAGTCCTCATCTTCCTGTGCAGTTCCACACGTTAACAACGATTCCCAGTCTGTTACTTGCCTCTGCTAACTTCAGCCTCATACCTTCGGTTTCAGCCTTCGTCTCCTTTGCTGCGTCAGATCGAGAAGGCGAACTTGCAATCAAGAAGCGGATCTGATAGGAACGGAAGAGATACATATTAAGTTGGGAAGTGATGGGACCAGGCCTAAATTTATGTAAATTTTTGCCCGAATCCTAGATTGGATACTGCAATAATTTTTGATCTATCACTGCATTAATTATTCAAAGACCGCACAATGTTGAACAGTGTACAAGTGGCCGGTTCATGGCAAGTTTGCAGTGTTCGTTGTTCCGAATCCAGAGTGTGTATTAGGTACGCTCCGGTCTGCCCTATTTGTGATCCCTCCATCTTCTAGTTTTGGCTCATTATTGATAGGGATTGCGCCTGCGTAGCTCGGTTCTATTAAAGCATAAGGCTCTGCAAATCTGTACTTCCTTTC
>JPKZ01000831.1:80784-95903 GCA_000803305.1 Toxocara canis
TATCTCCTCGTTCCTTCCAGTTCGAAAATCGAATCACGCATAGCATAACTCTCTAACTGCAACAGAGCAATAATGTTACACAATAAATCCGGACAGGTGATCGTTTTTCCAGTAAGCGACTAAGTACTCCCGATGTGGAAGACGTTAGAGCTCTGCTTAAAGGGTTTCTACGACTGTCTGCTGATGTACCTCTTACTCCGAGAAGACGTTCCAGCTTTGGTTCCGTTCGTTTTTTTTTTGAAACATTCTATCAATAATAAAAATTTTTGGTAGATATGACAGTGCTGATGTTGTTTAAAGGTTCCCGCTGGTACCTGAACGTCAATAAATTCGCTGCATTTTATTGAATAATGAACCTCCGTTGAAATACGTACATGTGTCGACTGATACAGTCTCCCAGTGACTATCATAACTTACACATATGCTCAGTAAAGCCCACTTCTCAAAATAACCGCCCTAACCTCGCAGCATGGTAACGAAATAGCTTTTAAGAGCTTCCATACTAAAGAGAGCAATCGAAAAAGACTCCTAAACTTACGCTGTCAATAAATAACACCCTCCAGAAAGTGGTCATCTTTTTAACACCTTTTGGGGTTTTTTTCGAAGCAATATTTTATCGTATCACCTTAGGGCCATGCAGAGGCTCCATATAAAATATGCCATATGAGCTATTGCTATCGTTCACATGGTGCTTCTTAGCTCCATAAAAGCGCTTTCTAGCTCCGCAAGAGCGCTTTTTAGCTCCGTAAGAGCGCTTTTTAGCTCCGTAAGAGTGCTTTTTATCTCCGCACCTCAAAGCAATTTTTAACGGTGCATTGCGTTGGTACGTGGGGCTGAAACCGTCGTTTACTAGCTGCTTCGAGGAATTATTCACGAAAAGAATTGCGGCGTATTCAGCTAAAAAAAAAAACTTCATCAAATTCCTGATCCGAACATAGCCGGTATAGGTGCCGTTTATATCAGCCGCTTTACGAGCAGTTGATACTGTTCTGCAGAAAGCGATTTGCGGGCGCGGAGTGCGGTTATGGATTGGCACTTCTGGCTATGCGCCTGAGATTTCACTAGTTGACAGGTGGGACCCCAGCTCGTGGAATTGCCCAAAACCGCAACAGGTTGTTGCGAATTTACACGGCATGGTAATAAGGGAGCTGCCCCTCGTCGACCGGGGCAACGCGGGAATCTCGCTGAGTAGCAGTTGGGCCAAGGGAAGATCCCCAACGAAGAAGTCACGGTTTTGTTTCCCATCAGGGTCCTTGCGGAACACTAGGTAATGCTGAGTGACGTGCATGTTCCTGAAGGACGTGGGGCGCCCTTTTCTTCGCGCGCTTGTGGTAATGAACGAAACATTTACTGGCGAACGCCCAAATGCAGTTCATATAATGAGTTTTACATACCTGCTCTACTGATCTAAACTAATTGCTTTGCTAACTATATCGTTAATATTCACACATATTATGCGTGTAAAATTGTATGGGTGATGTGGATTGATGCTTTCCAATAATCGACGGTCGGTGTGGTCAGTCAATAGTTGAAATTGTTGACCAAATTGCTTGCTTTTTTAGAGGCCGATTGGATACAAGCTGATCGACAGAACCGAATACGCGGCTAACAAGAAGATTCTCAACGATGTTTTCGAGAGTGACATAGTACTAACAGTGCCGCAAATGAAAGAAGTAATCAGCGACTTTCAGAGGCGTATCAGTGAGTTTCTCCCCTCCAATGTAGTTAACTTCCACAAATGGCGTACTCGGAAAGAATGCGGTTTCTGCAATTCCAAAATTAACAACGGATGGGTAAGTAAACGGTAATAAAGAGCAAAAGTTTGCACCTTTCACGTTTCCTAGCATGCATAGATAGGCGTCTACCGTGAGGTTTTATAGACAAAGAAGTTTAGAGTTTGCCCAAGGGCAGCAGAACAAACAACTCCACCAACTGGCTACTCGTTATGTCCCTATTTTGCACGCCTGCTCACATGGTCTAGACACCCATGTTGTGCAATTATTCATCAAACTTCATTAAATGAATTGTTTCCACCCTTGGATGGTAAAAAATCGGTTGCTTTGTATTGCTGGGATTATTCGCATACGTAAGGAGGAAAAGTAATATAAAGGGCATAATGCGTAACTGCGAATATACCACCCAGCAACAAATATACAAGCAAGGCAAAGTTAAGAACGGTTAAAAGCATGTCATAACGTGGGAAACATTTGCGAAACAGTGCATATTTACAAATAAAGTAAAAGCAGTAAAGCGGGCCATGCGCATGGAAGATATAACAAAGCAATATGAGAACATACCAGCAAAAATGAAATCGTTTAAAGTAAGAATAACGGCGGGGAGAAGGGGGTTAGACAATGTTTATTCTCTTATTCGAGATACGAAATGGAGTGTTTCTGATGGTAGCGAAGGGTTTTGTTTTTGAGGCTGTGTGATGAATTCGCCTTTGCAGTGTTATCCGGCATGCAATTCCATGCATTTATTACCCTGTTTGAGAAAAATTGTTTGAATATTTTCAGTCTACACATTAAGCTTGAAGGAATTTACCGAGCGAGTGCGGCCATATGTAGGGGGCAATTCGAAGAATTCATAAAGGGCATGCCAATATTTCAACGAGCTAAAGCGTCTGCAAGCCTAGAGCGCTAACTTTTTGCGTATAGTTAAGAGTCACAATTGATTGAGCATATCACCCTCCGAGTAATCGAAGGGTGAAGCATTTCTGAATAAATGTAGGGTTTCAAACTACGCGGAAAAAAAATTCATTAAAAAAATCTCGTTGAAACATTATTATTTTTATGTTGGGTGTTAAGTGGAGTAAGGAAATATAACTGTGACATTGGCGGTAATAGCGACGCAACGGAATTGAGCATTCATACAAATGCAGCTGACGTGTGCTGCGGCAACGAAACTCATACAAAGAGATTCGTGCACCACTTATGCACATATGAGGTCGATAAATCCGACCAACGATGTTTCGCAGATCGAAAGAGTCAAATCGGCTTATAAAGTTCAGCATACCTCGAAGTTGCAGATAATAATGGACCTCTAAGAAGCAAAAGAAAAGCCATAGCTGGAAAAGGATTCAGATGGCCCAATCAACTCGTGCCATATGTCTTCGCAGAAAACGACAGTAAGTTCTGTTGTGCGTAGTCAGGAAAAGTTTGCTACAGAAAAAGGTCGATATGGGACTTAAATACAACGGTTCTGGATTAGCGACGAAACGAGGTTGTTTTCTTTTACTTCTAAATAACGGTCTTGATATTGTAGTAGGTCCGATGACGTCTGCCAAAAAAAAAACTTCACAGACTGAATTCTTCACATTCTCGCTTTCTTTAACTCCACTGCTGACTGTGATTCGTGCTTGATCTGATGTCTTTGCCCCGCTTCCTAAAACAATCCCAGCTGAACCAAACCCTCTCCCTCCTGTACCGTTTCTATACGTCACATTTCGTCAACGACTGGTCTCATCAAAGTATTTGTCTCATGTACAGAGTGCCTACACGCTGAAGCCAATTGTGAAGTGTTTCTGATGAGTCCATGATGGAAATATGTGAATGATCATGTGCAACTTTTGCGATCGTATATCCGTCAGAAAAATTTCTTTAACTGCGTATACGATACACTCTAAGAAAAACGTATTCTCGTTACAGCCGAATGGAGGAAGTTAATAATGAGTGGATTCCGCAAGTGGGAAGCCGAGACGTGCATCCGCTTCATTGAGCGAACCGATCAAGATGATTACGTATACATTTTCAAGGGAGCCGGGTGGGTTTCAGTTAGCATTGTGCTATCCATAATCAGGTGACAAAGCCAACATCAAAGTCTGCTTCACATTTATCAGTCCTTGCAAAGACTGTGGGCAACCGAGCAGACGGGAAGCGAGGGAAGGCGGTGAATAGAATGAAGGACAAGAGCTCCAACAAATAAGTAGACTGGCATCTGTCTAACGAATATCTCTGCTCACATGCGTCCAATTGCCACTGTACTTCCATTTCAATAGCCATGTAAGAGGGAGATTGGGGACAACAGCATTTCAGTGAGGGTCAATTTTTTCTTGCTTGTTAAATAGTGCTTCAGTAGTGAACTTTTGTAAGCAACATTACATGGAAAGAGTCATGGTTAAGTAGGAAGCACAGGTATGGAAAAGAAGGAACACATCTGAGTGAAAACAGGGGGGTTTGGAGAAAAATAGGTTTGGCATGAAAATTCCTTCTTGTGCAGACGGGAATCAGTTTTCCTACGTGTGCCTCCTGTCCTTGCAGGGGCAGTTTTTAAAATACTCTTCCTCCCAGCGATCGCCTATTCCATGGTAAGGAGGGAACCATATGGTTCCTACTTTGCCGAGATAGGGATCCAGAAGTTCCCCTGTTGCCAGTCTTAGAACAAAGCTCCCATGACACTCACCGTTGATTAGACTGGATAGCAGCAAAACAAGCCAAATCATTGCAGATGCTATTCTAGCGTCGGCAGAATTGGTGGAAGACAATATGCTTCAATTGGTTACGGCTGCGAAAGTGTAAGTGCTGTTTACTCTTAATTTTTTGCGATGTTTTGAACGACCATACGCTGATTCATTTTTCAGAGTGGCATTGTTGCGCACGAGCTGGGTCACGCACTCGGATTCTGGCACGAACAGAGCCGCCCCGATCGCGACAAGTATGCATATTACGCATTAATTACTCACTGAGAAAACTGCTTTCTCATTTCTAGCAGCTTCCTTCTGAAGGCAAATCGCAGCCAACTTCCTCACGAAGATAACTTTGCACAACCCAGTTCCGCAATATTATTAATGTATACATATTGCACTGGCGTGTGAATAATTCGTGCATAATTCTTATGAAGAGGGCTTAAATTTTTTGAGAGGCCGGCGAAAGTTGAACCTACGCCAAAGAAGCAAATTTCACCCTTCAGAGCTTGCCAAAATAGCTCTCCATCCTCAATGTGATTGATCCCTCGCATAATTCAGTTGTTGAAAAAAAATCGTAACTGTTATTCTATAGCTGCAAGAGTTTTGTGACAATCAAAACGAGCCGAAATTTTGGCTTTCGTCGACAACTCTCGTTCAATCACCACCTGTCTTCCTCTCTCTCTTTCTTCTTTTGCATCCATGCATACGAAGGTCAAGCCGTAAACTACGTATAAAAAGTAAACCGCTCTTAAAAATCCGGCTTTCGGGACTAATAGCAAACCTTCGAATTCAAGCCACGAGGGCCATAACATTTCAGTTCGTCTCAAGAGCAAGCTTGTATAGGCTGAGTAAATTTGAGGAGCTTTTGGATAATGGCACACCCAAGGGGGTCGGAGGAGTGAACTGAAGGAGGCCAAACCTCAGCTGAGGAAGGGAAACTGAATTTGTGGGACAGAACACAAATAAGAGTTGGAAGAGGGGAATGAGTTCTCGAGCGTTTATGGAGAAGCTCTGGTCGACGTTGTATGATACAAATTTGGGAGAGTTGCAAGCGAATTTGTAAAGAGCGTTCTGCACTCGCATATCATCTTGCACTTTTACAGATATTTAAACATAAACGAGGACCACATTTTTCGAGGCGCTAAAGGCAATTTCGAAAAGCGAAGCGATATTACCAATTTAGAAACTCCATACGATTTTGGTTCTGTTATGCACTACGGACCTCAGGTTGGTAATGTTATCGGCTTCTATTTATAACCCAGCTACTCATAGCAAGGAGAGGGGAACATCTTTTGGTTATTAGATTCTAAAATTATTTTTTTTAAACACGCTAGGCAAAATTACCCGTTTTGAAAAAAAATAAAGAAAGGATCGCATGGTTAAAAATAATGCTCGATGGCCGTTGATAGCAATTATGCGATGAGTAAAAATTGTTTATTGCAGCTCTGATTTGCTTCGCTTGCTCCAACTTCCCTGCTAAACAACAGACTACTATCTGTCGATCGCTTTCTGATTGTCATCTAACCCCATCCATTATTTTAAACGATTCTTAATGCTCCAGTAAAAGAGTGTTCCTCTTGGTAACCTTTCCTGCAGTGCATCAGCGTTTTTAACCTTGGGAATCCGCAGACTTCCACAAAGTTTCCGCCTTCGTTAACTGCTGCAAGTTTCGTAGTTAAAAAGAGTTAACTTTTTCTTTACAATTTTAGTCTTTGCGAAATTTTCGACTCCGTAATTTTTTTCCTTTTCAGCTTCAGATTTTTAAGGTGAATGTAAAGCGTAAAGGGAATTCAGGAACCCTGTGTATTTATGAAGTCAATACATAGGAGTTGGCAAAAACACGTTAGCAGTGAAGACGTTTCTGTACTATCACCGTCCAGGAAAAGGTGCAGATACATAACAACACCAAACTCTTCTTTCTGTCTTCCTATTTCAAGCATTTGAGAGTGGCGAACTGCCTGCTTTGGTTACTTGCAATTTGTAAATTTTCCGCTCTCGCCATGCGGTATTGAAACTTTCATTAGTTCCATTTAACCAACGTTTATTGAAGAACCGATACTAATATTACTTTGTAATCCAAAACGATGGAGTTCGTGGGAAAAGAGCGCTTTGGACTAATTCTTAGAGATTTTAATTTATTTTTCTGTCATCTTTTTTTAAGTATAATCCTTTTCGACTTCATCATACCGTGTTTAAATCATTAAACTGGCGCTCTGAGTATAAACCGTACATTTCACTTTGACCTGTAAGTATTTAACGATGAGAAAGCTTGTGGAGTGGACTGTATAATGGCGTGCGCAATGGTTACAGCTCAAGCGCGTCTGACATGATGGAAGGACAAGTAGGTAACGATGACAGTACCTCAATGGTTTGCTGATGCACACTCACTATTCTGTCTATAGCATGTATTTATGCACACCGTTCCAAAAAAAAGCTTTTTAGGGAGTGAGTGCTTTTAGTTTAAAAAGTAACTTGAAAACTTCAGTTCACTGAATTATTACACGTACAGTGAAAGGAAAGGAGGAGGGAGGTGGGAGGGGTGGTATGTGGCTTGGGTGTAATACCTTTATTTGAATCTTTGTCACATGTAAAGCCAACATTGCAGCCTGCTGAATTCAGCCAGTCGATACTTTTTTTAAAATCTCACTTTAAGGCGTTTAGCGACGATTACAACTATGTCACTATTGAAACGAAGGATCATCGATTCCAACATACCATTGGACAGAGGAAAGATCTGTCGTTCATCGATGTGAAGGAGGCCAATCTCCTCTACTGCACTGGTATGGCGTACGTCTTCCGGCATTGTCAGCGTATCGCAAAAACGCTGAACACTTTTTCATACCGTAACACTTCACAGTGATCCAACTAAAAGTCATTGCTTATTTGTTCATTCCTTAGCACTCCGCAGTTTATTTTCAATTGCTAGCTCCAATTAGTAAAGGTAGCTTTTCAGCCCAGATGCTGCCATTTCATTTAAAATGTGGCATGCTATATGACAATGCGCAGTTCATTGCAATGTGCTCACGGAGATGGTGTGCCGTTCCCTCGTATCCGTTCACTGCAGCTCTTTCGGTAGTTCAACGCTTTTCTGTAGTGTAGTGAAGCTAGCTGGAGGAAAGAGTGAGGTATTTGCACGAAAGTGAATGTGCAGTAAACTAATAATTATTCCTCATAAGAATTTCTGGAACAAGCTCGCTTCAGAACGATGCAACGTAAGGCTGAACTGTCTTCACGGTGGATACGAAGATCCAAGAAACTGCGCAGTATGCAAATGCCCAATTGGTTTAGCGGGCACCAGGTGCGAGTCGATTCCCTCATCTACTGGTGAGCTTTATATATATAACGATGAAAAGCGAGTTTAGAAACGTTGAGAATTGTTTTAAGATACGCTGCCAAAATTGATTTATTTCGAATTACGCTTTCTGAAATTTGAAAAAAAAAAACGTTTTAGTCATAGACGCATTTCTTCATGGAGTGGCAAATGGTGATGCACATTAGGAAACTGGGTGCATTATGAACCGATTGCTTTCCCGATCAGCTGGTTTTATTTTTTAAATGCTGCTGACCGGTTAGTCTCATAAGCGACATAAAACCGTAATACAGCTTGCAATTTTATTTTATGAGTTTCCTCGAATGCAAATTTTTGCTAGTTCCATACTTGTTGATACCAAGCTCACCCTCAAATAGTTGGGTTGGCCTAAATATTTTATTCTGGTATCTCTTCAGACGAAGAGACTGTATGCAGCAAATTTGCTCAGTGTAGCCAGCCTTGCATTTCGCATTTCCTAGATAGTACAGTGGAAAGTAGAGACTGCAGTCGTAAGATGCGCATACGAACAGACAGACCTGTCCTACCCATTTGGAAAGCAACCGCATAAGAATTACAGAATGCAACTGTCAAATAAAATGGAAAAATCAGATTTGCTCGAAGAGATAAAGTGGCCACTCCTTCTTGCAGCAAACTGTGGCGGTGAGCTGACTGCGACGCCTCAGTGGCAAATCTTGAAAAGCAACGCTACAGGCAACTGCTATTGGCGCATTACGGTAAGCTCGAATTCACACGAAACACTAATGTTCAACTGCTGTCGTGCAAAAGTAATGCACAGCAGCAGAAGCTTTTAATAAAACCCTTTTATTTATGTTTTTTGCATATATGTTTCGCATAATTGCAAAGAAGCAACAAAAAGAAGAGAAAAACGTCCTTCATAACTTGTGACTATTTTTCATGGTTGAAAATTTTTGTGGCGCTACCTCCGAATAGCTGACTGTCTCGACTTCACTCAGCGCTAAGCGTCGACGCGTTCACAGTTATAACTTTTAGCATATGTAATGAGAACTTTGTATGGAGAAATACTCTCGTTAACCATCCACACTAGCGCTGCTTTATTTCAACCTTCAAAGACTCTAGTGTTCCAGGTTGCGAACGGGAGGAGTTCATTGATACTTAGGCTCTCAATTTCAGGAAGGGAGGAGACGGGGCTGTGGAAAGACAGGGTCTCCAAAGGATGACTAAATCTCAGGTAGTACCGAATAAAAGATTTTGAATGAAACGATATACTGAAGAGATGATTAAGTTTAATAAGCCTGAATCAGGGGCTTGTGCAGACCATTATGTCTAAGAAAGGGAAGGTGTGCTGAACGATAAGAGGATTTTGCGGCATTTACTTTAGCAACAATTGAAACACCCATCGTTCAGTAGCTCGTTTGGTCAAGGAAGTCAGATGCTAGTAGTGGCAGCAGCGACAGCAGTAGCGGTAGCAGCAATAGTTTGCGTTATTTTGCGTTATTGGCAGTAGCAGCAGAAGCGAATAAGTGGGAAGCACAACGAGTAGGGAGTGAATATTATATGGGTAATTGAGGGAAACGACTACTGTAAGCGAATATTATGTAAAGTGGTTGGGGCGAAGATAAATAGAGAACGTCGAGTGTACAGTACGTTGAAGTTTCACCAGGCCGCCCCTGCTCCCTTGGTACGAACGCAAATGCTTCAGCTAGACTCGGGTTGCTCGGGCTGCTTCTATTAAGCTGCTCCGCTCAGTATCGACCTCTTCGTTGCACCCTCCATTTTCCTTTTCATTTCCTCTATGTTTTTTCTCACGTCTGCAATGATTCGCTGATTTGCTCTTGGAGTCAGGGAATCGCTGCAACTGAATTCGCGAATCGCAACAGAAGGGGTGGACTGTGCTGAGGAGGGATACCGAAGTCGAGAATTATGATCTTTTGTTTTCGGATCATTGCAAAATTGCAATTGGTCATGTTCGCCTGTAAAATATGCTCAAAACTTCAGCGATTAGGAACGAGCAAGCATGGCATATTAATTGTTTGTAAAATCATTGAATAGGAGAAATAAAAATTGCCTGCAGCAGCTCTTTCTTTACTGGGTAGCAGGTGAACACTTTCATTTGTTCTTCTTTCCAATCACTTTCTCGTTGAACAACTTATTTTCGATTATGTACGCCTGATGTAAGCTCGATACTTCTAGGCACCACATGGTAAAGTATATCTCGAGGTTCTGGATGCATCATACGTGTGTGACTCATCATGTGCGGATAACTTTCTCGAAATTAAACACACATCCAGTTTGCAGCAGACCGGTTTCAGGTAGGTGTCATGTAGTAAAGTAACTCATCCTCTTCTTCCTACTCCTTCGGATGTATAGAAAAAGGCAAACAAAATACCCTAGCATTAATCAGGGCCATAGCGAATGTCCAGTTTTGACAAGTACCATCAAAAAATGTCCTCCATGAGCAAAATTTTGCTTAGCACAACCAAAAAAGACCAAAGCAACTTGCGGATAAATTGAAACACTGAATGCGGCCAAAGTGCACATTGATGAGTTAAGGAAATTTAAAACCAAGAAAAAGGGAAACGAAAAAAAAAACCATGGAAAACGTTTAGACTGACCAAGAACTTCTGATAGCGAATGAACGTTACGATTTCGCTGTGAAAATTCGTCACTGCGCAGGAACCAGCGTTACGAATTCGTAGTCACAAAAACACTAGCTTTTGAGCCAACCTGAGCCAGTTACAGTCTTCAACCTTTCCCTAAACTCGTCCCGTCCCCCCCTTCTTTACCACTCCCACGTTAGTTTTCCATCACCGTGGTCAGTTCTCAGTCTAGTTTTTGCCGTTTTTTATTTTTAAATTCTTCTAACATTATCAATTTGCTCCACAGTCAGATCGCAAAATTTAGAACGCAGTTTACGTATTAAGTCGTCCTAATCAACTTGTTCAACGTGCTGACCGAATTTTTGCTAATGCGGCCAATTTATGGCGAAAAGTTAAACGTAACACTAATTGTAGCAGTATATACAACGGTGGCCATTAGCTTTAGCCTTCCCTAATGATGAAAACGCATACGGTGGATTTTTGGAAACGTGCTAAACTCTAGCAACGAAAATTGCAAAGCTGGAAATGTTAGAATTTCGATTAAAATAGTTCGAAAGCAAGTCGCTGTTTCGGAAGACCTGTTATATATCAATTTGCCTTCCTAGAGCCAGCTTCATCAATGAACAAGTTCTGTAGACCCGCAGTCGAAAATAGTCACTCATAAGGCTTAAAAGCATAGCATTTTTTTCTGATATAAAGCAAATGACTTCTGATGAAATAATATTTTGGAAACCGTAATCTCATATTATATACGCCCACAAATAAAACTGCTATGAATTGAGCGAATTTTTTGTTGTAAATGTAGGAAATCATTGCTACATGGTGCGAGTTACGGGCATTACCCCATACTAAGGGAATCAACAATTTAATAAGGAGTTTCAACGTCGCATACTCCATTTTTAATCATTATTTAAAAGAAGATTTCTGTATATATGTTTTGCTTATGGCTAGTAATTTTTAGCAAGCACCATATGTTACCATATTTTGGAACATTATACTGTATTGCAGTGCAATCTAGCATTGCTTCAATGTAGTATCATAAAACATTTGACGCTACAAACGCTGTAAAACAATGCAAGGGATTACAGTGTAGCTCGAGAAGTTTTCGAAATTAAGCTAAATCATGGTAGAACATATTACTTTCTGTGTTTAGTTTTAAATCATTTCATCAAATGGTTCAAATATACGACAACGGGATCCCGGAAAGCATGCAGCATGTAGTAGTCGTTCTCGCGGATGACGAGCTGAAAAGCATACGAGGGGTGAACATGATGTTTGCTTTCCTCAATATTAGCCTAAATGAATTAATCGATGTTCGGACACTAAATGAACGCTGAGCTCCCCAATGAAACATTTCTGCTTCACCCGCAATCAAACAATTCCTCTTAACGTCCCGTGTGAAGTGGTGGCGATCAGGCGATTTGTCCACGAAATCAAAATTGTTGCCACAAATGGCATCCCCTTTCTCGCATTGTGAGCGCCGAAAATTTTCCGTTTTTGATTCAGAAATCACACTCTGGGTTGAGTTCTTTGCATGCTGTGGTGTCTACATTACCGGTTTACCTACCAGTTTACCATTCAGAAATCACACCGAGCTGCATGCAGACATCGTACAAGCACAAATTTCGACCTCGGAAATAGAATTTAAGGGTAGTCATTCTGTTGACTTTCTTTTTTCTCTGCGGCTAATAATTTTCTCTGCTCCACAATCCATTCAAAAGTCCGCGAATCTTTTCAAATTTTGTTTTGGAGCTGTTGCAATGCAGAGTAAGCCTGAGAGACTCGATCGCTGTAGATTCTCAAGTTGAATATAACGGACAGACAGACATAAAAACACACACGCACAAACGTTAACACAAAAACATACACATAAATGTGACCATTCTTTAATGCCGTTTCGCTGTGGGCAGAAGAATATAAAAAGGGTTTCGTGACACAGCCAACAAGCCATCGCAAAATACCGTCAATGTTAATCTGATGTAAATTACTAACAAGAGACTGTCCTAGAAACTGCCTACCTACTGATCAAGAAAAGATGATAAGTTAAACGCAAAAGGGTTTTCAACAAGGCGAATTTGCAGTCGACCAGATCCTCCCATAAAGCAGCTACTGGCATAGGGAGCAAATGCAGTCAACCTACATCTTGATTTCGCATGTATTCTTTACTCCTCCTTCCTAGACGTGGAATTTGTCAACTGCTTCTGACAGGTAAGGTCACGAAGAAGTAAGTGATGGTACTTGCCAACTTGGCTGAGCTGCTATCGTGCACCGAAGGTATTCCTGTGTGTATGGCAGCTTTGAATCTGAAAAAAAAACTTGTGCGGAAGGGACCACTGCTCGGCCAAATGCGTTTCAGTTATGCCATCGAAGACATGATATGTCGCACTGCTGTCGCGTTTAACAGAGTCTTCACCATGTTGATGATACAGCCCTGCTTGCAGCTTCAGCGGCAGACCTTCAAAAGTGGATTAAGGCAATCAGCAAGTAAGGACAAACTTCGATATCATGCTAGAAACATGGAAGAGCAAAGTGCTTCCTACTGTTCATGTGGATCTCACTGAACATCGACAACCATTAGGGGTAACACTTGGAGGGTGTCAGTGTCATGCGATCTGAGCTCAAAGATCATGACAGATGGCAACTGCTCCGCAGAAATGAGACAGCGCTCCGGAAAAGCAGCACTCACGTCTAACACAAGCGGCAAGGGTCTCTGGCACAGTAATATCAGCAGAAGTCAAACTCCCACCGCATCATGCATCTAACACCCTTATAATGTTGTATGCAGGCGTCACAAGGAATCACACCAAAGTGGGACGTAACTAGTTGGATTCAGCAGCTCGAACATTCCCGTAGCGAACATTGGGACATGTCCGGGCGAAGAGAGAACGCCACAAGCAGTTCATAGCAACGTTTTCAATGAAGATGCGAGATGTCCATTTAGAGGTGAAGGAGTAAAGCTAAGATTCGCACACACATCCTGCGGCTAGAAGACATGCGTATGCTTGGGATCGCAACAGGAACCAGACTGAAATGCGCTGCGATGAAGGTCGAGAAAAGCTTAGAAAAATTTGTCCGAAAATTGTGAAGATGCCGTCGACGGAAAAAGCCGGCGTAATTTGGTCGAGAAGTGAATTTCGATGGACAGGGCGAACAATGGCGAAAGTGGTAGAAATGTGGCCAGTGAGTGCCGCAGTTCGGCAATGTTGTGCCATCGTGCCGAGTGTGGATCTGATCCCAACAATGGCGTCTGACGCAGAGAATCCATCCCCCAGCGCAGGCATCCATCCCTGCGCTAACGCTAATGATGTACATCGTATTTCATGCGAAGACATGATAACGTTGACAGAAGAAAGTATTAAGAGAGCAGCCGGTGGTCCAGTGCACGATATACGCAAATCGTGCGAAGGCTCCACTCTACTGAGCTCCTGCCCCACACTACCACTTTTTTTCGTAACTCCTGTGCCGGCAGGCGTAAAACACAAATGCTTTCTAGCGCGTTAAACTCGAAACGCACAACGGCTAGTGCCGTTCTATAAAACTTTCGAGTGGAACTGTTGTTAAAGCCGCATTTTGTGTGGCTACACCGATATTAACATGTGATAACATTTATCACAACATGTGGAGCAATAGCTCGGTAGGGCAAGGCCCTCCTCACGTTTGCAGGTGACCAGGGATCGACCCCGGCTTATCCTGTACGCTTCCCACTGTCAGTGCTGTTATAACTTAGTACTGGTGTGGGCCACTCAACATAAACATGGGTTTGGCAACAGTTCCGTTCAAAAATACTTCATCTTTATAATTTACATGAGCCTTGACTTTAAATACACAAGAGACCCCTATAAATCTGATTTATTTCAATTATTTCTTCGAGTATTAGAACCGTATGTGCGTGTGGGAAACTGTGCCGAGACACGCACCCAGCGTCGACAGCAGCGCCATCGAACGGCCAGTGCAAGAATGGAACAGGGGCAATTTTTGGTAGGATTTCGGGAACAGTGTACATGCCGTGCCAGTTTTATAAGTGCGCTCTTCAACTCTGGAACATTTAATGTATTTTGACTGTGCTCAATTTTCATGGGATTTCGATGAAAATTTCGTACAGAAAGACTCGCTGGGAACATCCTATCATCGACGATTGCAGATAAGCATCAACACCAAGACGCAACAACGGCATCTGGTTAAAAATGAGCGTTAGAACTCATTTTATAAGCATACTGAGTTCTAACAGCGACCTCTTATAGGCGTACCTTTTCATACAGCGAAAAGTCGCATAATCCAATTGTGATATTTTTAGACAGTGCTGCAACGCCGCTGCAGGAAGTATTGTTTCGGAAACGAACCGAATTTATATTATATCGAGCGCAAAGAAAAGGCCGGCCGAGTTTGTTCTTCGATATATTGCAGGTAACTGTCACGAAAAAACATCTTCACTCCTTCTTGCTTCTTACCGACGTAAAGTTTCTATATGGTAGTTGTCATGAAGGGTCGCGTAGAAGGGGAGGAAGCTCGTTCAAGAGGGGACCGATGGTGATTACATCAACGCTGCGGAACAGTACCGTCAATACCTTTCAGCATATGCTGACGGAAGGGGAAAGAAGACGCAGTTTTGCTTCGAAATGTGTCGAGGGGGGGGGAGGAATCCCTTTGGGCGCGTGTTTTTCTTCATAGTTTCGGAGCTGTTCCCTTTCAGACAAAAATGCTGTCCCTTCCCTTAGAGCCCATTAGCATACTCCCCTTTCTTTTACTGCATAGGCCGTTTGTGAATACGAAAGTAGAGAACGGTCCACAATGTTTTTGGAAGCGAAACACTCCATAACCATTTACT
>JPKZ01000831.1:119507-144779 GCA_000803305.1 Toxocara canis
TGCAGCAAGGCAGATCTCGTACCCTGTCTCACCCTGTGTGGCAGTTTTACGAGGTGGTTCAGAGAGGCTATAAGTGTCCGAGGTGTGGTGTGCGTGAACTGGTAGGCCTAAACACGACGAATGCTGTGAAGCACTTGAAAGCGCGACATTAAGCTGAATATGCACAGGTGGTGTAAGAACTCAAACATCGCAAATAGCCGGTAAGGCGGGCAGCGCCATCGACAACGCCTTAAGAGTCGTGAAGGATGTCGGGCAAGGGAACGCAGGATAGCGCCGAAAAAAAAAAACGGTGCGTGAGGGTTCTGCAAAACCTGATGGCCCTGCCGAATGTCTCTCTAAGCGTGTTTCTCACCCAGCAGTTTCGCGAGTATGCAGCCGCGCTGAATCTCCGGTTCGCCCTGCCCACTTCCCGAGGAGGCCTTTGCTCGCTTTTGGACGGGCCATTGCAAGTGATCAAGGAGAATATTGTGCGGGAATTGGAAGGATCTGTTGGAGCATCAGTCACCGTTGACATCTGGAGCGGAAGGTGTATCAAGGATTCGTTCATTGCTGCAACGATCCATTACATAGGAGGCGAATCTCTCAAAAATGCGTTTTTGGGTTTGAAGAGAGTGAAGGGGCGTCACGATGCGAAGACAATAAGAATCCTGAACAGCGTGGGCATCAGCGAATCCTCAACATACAGAGTGGTAACTGACTCAGGCGCAAACATAGTGTGCGCTTTCAAAAATGAATGCGAGGTGCTGCACGATGAAACAGGAAACGCAGGCTGCGAAAAGGTAACAGCAGTAAGCATCTGAAGCGGCGAAGATGACAACGCTTCTACTTGCTCCGACGGTGACCTGCTTGACTTCGGCGAGGACGAAATTGACGATTTCGAAGAGGCGGGCAGAAAGATTGGGCTCGATACGCGATTTCTGAAAAGACTGAGTCGCATGGCTCACACGCTGCAGCTAGCGCTGGCAGGCGGTCTGAAGGCGTCCGGATGCCATGCGGAGGTCGATGCGCTGATAAGGGTTGTTGGAAATACTACAGGTACGAAAAGTACAGCATTGGTATTGTACTTTTTGTGCCAAAATACTTGGTACAGCATCATACCATATTTCGGCCGCCGAGTGCAGTATAGGTACGGTACGATCCGTTTTTTCAGGGGGTTGTATTTGTACAGTATAATACCATTTTTCGAAGGGAAGTACAAGTACAGTATCCTACCAAAAAATCTGGTACGATGGCATCACTAGTTGTTAGTCCTCCTTCTTCTACGTAAACATGTGAAACTCATTTTCTTCCCATTCCTTACTCACTACTTCCGACTCTTTCCTGTCCTTATGTGCGGTTCATCTAAACGAGTGGTCGCATAGCTCCATCTATGTCTATACCGTTTTGCTTTATATCTTATTGCCGCTACTTTTCTTTATTCATGAGAATAAAGACTATTCTTCTTCTCTAATGAATATTCTTCCCTTTTTTTACGGACCTACAGACGATCGTTCTAGCATTCCGAGAGATGAGTTTTGCTCGTTTTTTCGGCCGGCGCTTTTCTCACTTCTAGTATGAACTGTTGATCTGAAATACTGCATCAGGTACAGTATCCTACCAAAAAATCTGGTACGATGGCATCACTAGTTGTTAGAACTAAAAAAAAGAAAAAAGCGTGCGGACATTGACAAACAGTACTAAAGATTGTTGCAGTTTTGCAGGGAGCTGACATAAGGCACGTTGCGACCCCTGAGGGGCGTAAGTGTGCCATAATCCAGTTTCTGAATTCGGTTGCGACTTAAGCTTTCAGCAGCGTTGGATTTGCAACTTATTTTCTCTTTTTCTCCTCGGTTCTTCACCTTTGATTTCCCCATTTTCTTTGCTATTACTATATTTTCACTTCTTCCCCAGGTAGTTACAACCTCATTTCGAAGTCCGGCTTCGATATCCGTCTACCTCTTCGAGCTGGGGCTGTTGGGAGGCTGTAAGCTCATTTATGACCCCTGATGTTCGCAGTCTCCTATTGTCGGGGTGCTCCCTGCTGATGCAGGGGATGTTGTGGTTGTGCTTATTCCTCACGCACTTCAGTGATGCATTAATTTGCTTCCACAAGCGCACCGCCAATCACTTCTGCTCAGCTAATGCCCCATATGAATGAGTTTGGTTCTCAGCAAGCTTAATTCTTGATTAACCTGGCCAACATTCGCCTAATTTTACTGTGAAGCTCACTCTGGGAAATGTTTGCTTTTGAACTCAATAAGCTTTCGTACTTCCATGTATTGTACAGTCCAGCCATTCAGCAGTTCTTCTGCCTAATGTGTTTTTCTTCCGTTATAATATTCTGGGTCTTCTCTCGTTAGCATATACCGAGGTGACGAATTACACAGTTCGCTTAGGGATGAAAGAGGATAGAGGATCGATATTTAAATGTACAGCAGTAACAGATAAAATTTCACGAGTAGTCGATGGTTGCAGTGCTGGTAGCAACTTGTAGAGATTAGCAGATGTCGCCGTTTTTGTTATATATGTTACACGTTTGTGTCTCATAACCTTACTGCCTCATTTTACCTCGTTAGTGCAGAATTTGGCATGAGATCGACATTATATGTTCTAGCGGTTCTTAAAGCTAGTGCTGTTTCCCTTCAACCTTCATAACGTAGTCGATGAGTGTGTAAAAATGAGTTTTAGGGGCAGATGATACAAGCAAGTTTTGTTGAATATTTTCTGCCCTGAAGCTTGTTGCCGCGGTTGTTCGCGCCGACTCAGTGCTAACTGCAGTAGCATTTTTCAAAACTGCAAATACTATATTTTAGTACCTTACAGATGGACAGATCTTATGCTACATAAAACAACTGGATGACTAATATAGCTTAAGACCCAAACCGTTGACGGGATACGAAACCTATTTGCATATATGTCACAGAAAGGTTATTAAGAGCATGGTACCTAAAACGATGTATATTTGTGGACTACTACGAACTGGAAAAATGGCATTTATGAAAAACTGAGTTTTGATCCAGGGCGTCCCCGCTCATCTGTCGACCTCACAATGCTGTGTTTTTTGTAGTAGCTGAGCTTACTTTTCAAAGATCGTCACCAAATAAATTTCTCAGGGTCCATTAGCTGCCGTGTCGCAGTCATCAAAAAATCCTCGAGTGAAAGATTCTATCTGCATATCATTTGGAACGACCTTTTTTTTGTTTTTCTGCTGTGTTTGAAATCCAGCAGACAGTGAGCAGTACATCTAATGCTGCTAACTTTTGCAAAAATTTTGCACACAACGTTCATAGACGGATGGAACGCCTGAAGGCAGCAGGAGTAATTGTTCCGGCTGGACATCTGGTTATTCACGTCCTTGTTTTCGTGTAAAGAAACTGAATTCCATTGACGCATACTTCATAAGGAGTGGAATAGATTCTGCAAGCAGCAGTTTTGAGCAATGCAGCTGGCCAGCGGAATAAACAACTTTCCTGACGGGATTCCCGCATGGGAATAGAGTCGGGAAGTGCTCCTGATCGAGGATCTTACGGGTAGAGTTATCACCTTCCCTCCTCCCCCCTTCCCTTTTCTCACTATTATGTTCGTCCTCAGCTTTCGCAAGGAATGGTGACCAATTTTGGTATGGTTTCGTCGAATCTTTGATAGTCTCACACGGACATGAAGCTGGGTGGTGAGCCTTTCGCTTGCGCACAGATTAGTAGTGCAGTCCCCTTGTGCTAGTTTTCTCTTATGATAGGAGTTTTTTTCCGCCGTTTCGAGCGTAAAGGTCTTTATTTCCGTAACACTGTTCGAGTATACACAATTCAGCTGGAAGCGTTTTTATGCAAAACGTTTTTGGACACTTATTTGCAGTTAGTTTACTGGTATAGGCTTGCGTTCTCCAGAATGAACAGATTTGTTGTCCATGAGCAAGACTGTAAGCTTTGTGCAAAACGAGAACAATGGGAGAATTCGATTCACTCCGTCGTCGATCAATCTTCTAGATGGCTGAACACTGAGGGTGCTTTAAAAATCTGCGAGCAAAACTTGATTTCGAAGACTTTTGAAATTTGCGAACAAAATTTGATTTGATGAGCTCTATGTGAGCTGCGACAAAATTCTTCCACTATGTGCATCCAATTAAACAGGCGTGAAAATACGCCAGAGGACAGATAAGCCACATGTGTCGGGTGTACGACAGGTTCCAGGAGGCTGGTGATAGTTACCAGTATCTAACACATCGATGCTGGAGAAATGGGTCCTAGTTAAATACAATAAGTGGTGGGATTGCGCAGTGCAGTATGACACACTTCACTGCAGACTGTGAGAAGGTTTCCGAAGAAGAAATTACCCGAACCAGCAATCCTTTTTCAGAAACAAATGCTCACGGACGTTAATTTCAAATTCGATCTGAATTCCGTCCATATGGGCTGTGCGCAGGGACGCAATTATGCATAAAAACTGGAAATATTTATTTAAGTCACCTTCATCGAGGACTATCTATTTAAAACATTTGGCAGAAATCTGAATTTCAAGTTTCATATCCTATCCTTTTTCAAATCTCCTCCAGTTGTACTGTCCTCGCAACAACAACAGTTTTTGGCAGCAAAAGACAGCGTATGAAGGGCGCCACGTGATAACAACAGAAGATAGCTAAGAAGTGTGATAATATGGGTGCACGGTTCAGCAACGCGTCTTTTTATCTACTTTTGGCCATTTTACAAAGCAGCTACTTTTCGACGTGATCGTGCTGGCTTATAGGTGCCCTGTAAAAAACGGGGGATACACACAGCTTTATTTATATGACGGAGTGTCATGTATGCAAGGTACGTACTGATATTTCATGTGCCTTTCGCATGTACAATATTCCTCCGCACTGATTATCTTTTGACAACCGTTATATGTTTTCGATTTACTTTAGGCTACCATAATATTTACGTAAGAATTAATCCATTCTCTCTGTGAACAATACATGAGGGTTCTATGACTGCTCGTTCACTTTATTTTTTCTAACAAATTGGTGCTTACTGTGTCACGCGAAGTGTTGTTACGTCTTTTTACGCGGCCTCTCCACTTTTTTTCGCCTCACTCGTTTGGTCACTTGCGGATCTTTCTAAATTTTGAGTGGATACGCGGAGACAAAATTATTGGTACATAAGCTATTAGTCGTGCACTAATAGCTTGAGAAAGAGTTTTAAGAATGCAAATTTGAAAACATGCACGTTCGAAACAGTCATAGGAGTAAGTGCTGAGAACATTGTGACCTCGTCAAGGTAGCGATCGTCAGTATGCGTTAGAGTGAAATCGCGAAACGATTGCAGCTTCGACTTTTTCGTGATGGATAGCAGTTGCGGAGGGCGATTGACGTGAACAGCAGAAGCAAGGCGCGTGATGTAATCGTTGAGTTCGATATGATCGTCCGAAACATACTCGTTCACGTTGAATAAATGATAGTTTTTATTAGGGTGAAACACCTCGCAGGGTGTTTTTTGCCAAAATGAGCAAGCACGATGCCTCCATGCTGTGTTTGCCGACGGACGGATGACAAATCGTTTCTTAACCGATTCGACTCCGACATAGCGAGCAAACAACCCGCTAGCTATAAACATTACATACCATGTTATCTCGTATGAAGAACGGAGATTGTGTCCTTTGCGGCTTTCTGGAGGCCCAACAATCGTACGAAGGGCCCATGCGAACAAATAGGCTGTTTCCTTTTTACCATCTCTTACAGTGTTTTTCAGTATGGACGGATGTAGCATTTATATGGCATGGGAGGGAGGTCTACGCTAACTTCGTAAGTGTTCCTTCGGCATGTCGAAAGTGATGGAATATTCAGCAGGCGGGATATGTTGGAAGGAAGGAGGTTCTTTGAAGAAATACGCTAGATTTTCCACTCGAATTCTTTCGGTTACATGTCGAAGCATCACTGCTCACTCATTGCGGTTTTTTTCTCTACCCTCAAACATTTCGTAATGTAGGTGCTGCTTAAAGTCAGATTCTCTTGCTAAGCGCTAGCGCCTCTGTAAGCTGAACTTACCGCAAAATACGGAAATGTTACGTTTACAGGACGAGGGTCGTTGGCTGCATGAAGCTTCTGCTACCCGCATACATCAGGGTCTGTTTTTGCCCTTCCTTTTATACCCTATCCCACATCAGAAGTTTTACACATAACGGAAATCCGTCGTTTTACAAACCATAGCAGCGTTCTACACAAGAAGTGCTAAGCAAGCTATGTCAGCATTGATAACAAAAATTATTATAAACGTCAACATTACGGTCTCCTTTTCATTCGGAGGTTTTCAGAAAGAACAAAACAAGAAAAAAAAAACAGAAGGCGCATTAAATCACATGGTCATTGCATTATTGTTGAATAAAACTGCTCACTTTCCACGAATCTTCGTTGATTTCATAATTCTCAATTCGTTTATTATGGGTCGGTGTCAAAGCTTACTTAGTGTTAAAGAAAGAACATATCAAATTTTCACCGATATGTTAGCATGATGTTCGAATTGATGCGATCAGTGAAGAACGTTCTTGTGCTTTAACTACGAGCTGGAACGCGTGTGACTATTCTTTAAATCGAATGATTGTGAATTTCGGTGTTGTTTACTTTTCCACTAAAATCTCTTCGTTACACCAATTACGAATCTCTATTTCTTAATGACCCACTGTACTAATTAATTCTGCTGAAAAACGCATGAAAACATTTGCGAAAACAATGTTTCGAGTTACTTATAAAATACTAATATCGTAAGGGGTTTGTTCATTATATAGTACTTATTGATAAAAGTACAAGTCCTCCTGATCCAGTTTGTTGATCCAGAAATACTTTTTTTAGACTGGAAATCAGTCCACTGAAATTCATCATCTTATGCCAGTCAATAGTTAGCAATTTTCAGCAATCCACAAAAAAGTTTTGCCTTTTTTCTCATGTATGCGTTCGTATATGGTCGAAATTACTTCCATAAACTAAACTCAGATATGACCAGGAATTTTAGCACAACTCACATTCAGCACCCTTTTTCCGCTTCCAAAAAAGAACGTTGGTTTCGATGGAATCGTTTTTTGTTACTTATTTTTTAGTTAAACACTTGTTACTTCACTTAAGTCTGATTATTTTTTAGTTCCAGTTTGCTGTTGTTAAACATTTCACTTGGTACTCTGAATGCAGTGAATGTTAAAAAAACGAAGCGCAGGAAATCACATGAATGCCACTGACGGGCTGCAAATGTGAAGTAGAGGAAGATATCGAATCAGAGTTACGACCTCCACAACGGTGTGTTTTATGCTTGAGTGACTCGGTAATGCAAAGAATGAGCAAAAATTAATTAAAGTTAAATGAACACCACAAAAGCGAACGGTCATACTCGACTGGCAACGTGCGGCAAAATGCCTTATCAGCTAACCAGCAGTCAGTGCTGGAAACCGCAACATAACTAAATGATGACCATCATATTCTCCTAATTAGATTGTTAACGGGTGTGTCATATAGACAAATAAAACTGCAACTGATTCTGATTCGTGCGTCCAAAGAGAACATTGCTGTTATGCTGTAAAATACTTTACTTTTCGGCTTATAGGGCCACTTCAACAGCAACATATCTATAAAAGTGTGAATTGAAGGTTCTTCTCACATTGAGTGAGTGATTAATATATGATGAATGAATGCGAGTAGACACATTAAACACAACAATGACGATTTCTTGCTGATATCAGTCAAAATCAGCTGCATTCTCCTGAATGAAACCTTTTTCGCATCAAACTGTTAAAGAGGCGACACCAGAACGAATTCAAATGGAAAGCGAAATGGTGTGCCGAATGCAAGTCGGAGGGTACTGAAGTGGATGACAAGCGAGAGCTGATATGTTTACGCTCAAAAATAACAAAGCAGCCGTTGGTAATGGTAAAAAAGTATCGCTAGGCAGCTACCACTAAAAAGAAGCGATTTAGCCAACGTATACTCTATCCATTGAAATTCATTCTAAGGCGCGGTAAGAAGACCTCTAAGAAAACGCTGATAAAGCGCCTATCTTTGCCAAAGTGTATTCTATTATTTAATCTGGTCCAACTCCGAAAAAAAAATTTCCAAACCGGTACTTAGCGCTTGTTAACAATTCCCTATCCAACGAATAGAGGACGAATTATTGAAACTGAAATTTTTAAACGCATTTGAAAAAATGCGGTTTTTGACCCTCCTCCCTTTCACCTTCAACTCAACTAAGTTCCGCAACTCCGCAACCCACTTATTTCTTTTAGTTTTTAATGTAGTTGCTGAAAATAAATAGTGCTTGAAGTCCGAATTACAAAGCAGATTTGAAAATACACCGGTTAATTGGCACGCGCACACTATATACCTTTAGCATCCGCCGGAGATAAGCTTTCTGACGATGTATAAGTTGGGAGTGTATGAGGAAAGCCAACCCTAAATTCTAGTTTGAATATTTTTCCCATACTGAGTGCTAACACTAGCTTCACAAACTTTCGAACGATCTCAGCAGCACTAATAGGAAGTGGCTATGTTGCATATCAATCCGGAATCTAAGTTGGACACTGTTCGTCAATGGCGCGCTCCTGCGATGGCTTCGATAGCATCCAAGATCATTTGTTTTATGCTAGTCATTTAAGTTGGGTAAAGAGTGGAACTGATCGGTGGCGTATGTTAGGGAACAATGATCATAGCGCTAGTGTAATTAGTAAACAATTGAACACAATGTTGCAGGTATGGTACTCAAAAGCATTTTTTTCACAAATAGGATAACATAAGGAGCTAGTTTCTTCGAAGAAGTGTGCATATTCCTAAAGAGCTTCTTCTTAAAAATATTTTCCGGCGATTTTCTGGCGACTGGCGATTTCCTGTAAGATTCCGTAGAACCTTTTGATTTGGTGGAGCAGTGAGACTTTCTGACTGATTTCGTCCCAAAACTTCTTTTCATAGTATATTTCAAACCATAAATTATATTCTACTGCACTTACTACGTATGCAGATGGAATTCAAGGTGTCTTTTCAACAAGCTTTGGATATATTTGCTTCCACGTTTAACAGTAAATCCTGTTTCTAATTGTCGTTTATGTGTTACGGGAAGTTTCTGCACTTTATTTTCTAGATTAGTCGTTGTTTGGCAATTTCACTTTTGAAAAGCTTCTACCTCCCAAATCGTTGCTTCTGCTGTAGTTTTACGTTGAATTCCGTCTCAGCAACTTTTTTGCAGACGTCTCACATGTTTTGCGCGTTTAAAATGTACGTTTTTGGTTTTTATGGTACTTCTTCTAGTCTTCTGTCATAAATAATGGTGCTGCTTACAACGGCGCCAATCGTAGCGCAATCAAATGGTATGGACTCAATTGATGCAAAATTTCTGATGTTTTTCTGTCTTTCGTAGATTTACGGGGCGAAGTACCAAACGCAACTGGTTACATGGAACCTTCCTAGCAGTATAATTCAAATCACTCATCTACAAATTGAAACCAACCATTCATCGCAAAAAACGTGCATACATCGTATGAACACCACTAAAGACGTTTGCTTCGATTGTTCCATATGCCAACGTGTGCTTTCCCCTTTTTGCTTTTTTCCTACACTTTTTCGTTTTGGTGGGGAAGAGGCCAACCTCGTACGCATTGCGAACAATGTTCTGGATTGTTTCGTTTGTACGAAGAGCGCATAAGCACAAAAATAGCCGGCGCTTTTTGGGAAAATTGTGCACGAAGACAGAAGCAATAAGCACAAAGTGGCGAGCAGCTGAAGTGCTTCACTTGTCCATGGAGTGCTGAGTCACTGAAAACGACGAACTAGTCACCCAACAGTAAGTAGCAAGTCTCATTCATTATTCTGATGAATCTCTCCAAGAACCAACTCGTTTAATATGTAAGTGCTCTCACATTCCCCGCATTCTGTCTTGCACATTCTTTTTTCACGCCGATTGTAAAAGGGTGGTTTTGAATTGCGAACGCGCCAAGTTTTGCAAAAGCCGGGCAAAAAAATGTCGATTCCAGAGCGTCAAAGCGTCAAAAAAGCGTCAAAGAAGTACCATTTTTCAGTTCGAAAGATACACTAAAGCGTCCTCAGTAATAGCTTATGCGACAAATTAAGAAGGTAGTAAGAGTTGTTCTGGGTAATGCCTTTATGACAAGGAGAACACTGCATAGTGGTGGATTTTGGTGATCTCTCAGTGGAGCTCGCATTTTCATGTCCTGAGGTCACGCTTAAAACTCTTCTTTCACGTGGTCAAAGCAACGTTATCTTAAGCATTGCATCTCTTGTACCAGCATCCTGAACAAATGTTTGTTCCCTGTTAAAGCGGCTGCTAAGCAACGATTTGTATTGAAGAACGGCTTTATCCGCTCCTTGGTGCGCACATCTTCGTTGTCACTCTGCTCCTAAACACCTAAACTCTACGCAACTCTTATCGCCCGCACTTCTTGCTAACAGTAAAACCTTCACTCTAAATGGCTTTTCTCTCTCGGCAGCGACTGAAATGGTCGACAATTATCGAGTAATCGATTGTTCCAAACGAAGAATTATAAAAAAGTCTCGTATGGGCAGGGCATCTCTCCTGCCAGTATTTTACGGATGGGGCTTCGGATTTGAAAGAACTCGACGGGGGATCCAATAAGCAACTAGAACTAAAAATTACTTATGGAAGTCAAAATTTTTTCTTTTGGCTTTCTTTGCTCCCCATAAAAGTTTTGCATGTGCAGATTAACTGATATTGCTTGTTCGAAGAAATGCTTTAGGGGTTCAGAACTGTCTTGGTAGGTTCCTAACAATGGAATTTGTAGCTTTTGGCATACGGTCAACTTTACTTCAGCAGCTTGCAAATGCCTTCCAATTGCGCTTGAGGAAGGGAATCTTCACTACGGAATAGCTTGAAGTTTAGCATCGTTGACTTCGAGCTTTTTTTGTCAAAACACCACGGTGTACACGAATTCACTTGCGAGCTTAATGGAGCTTTCAGTACCAGTCGCAGTCACTTCTGGACGGTGCCCATAAACAGAGACCGGCCTGATGTGAGTTTGACTCATCACTTGTAAAACTGAGTGCATATCGAGTAAGCCATCTTCGTCTAACTGCCACAGGCTTCGTGCAGCATGCCTATGGCTGAAGATTGTGGCAGCAATTCAATCGCACAACTGCTGCAGTCAAGCGAAGATCGCTGCTAATGTGTCGACGAGGCTGTTGAAAGCGAAGAGCAAAAAGCATTGCGGGCTAAGTGGCTGCCTTTCATGGGCATTTCTGCTTCACTTCCGTCACCAGCCTTTCTGGTTGATCAACTTGTGCTCGTGCACATCGTTCGCTTGTCGCCCAACATCAATCACCCACTCTTTGTGAAACATTTTCCTTTCATCCGTTCGAACTAAAACCTCACTCTATCATTAAATCTCCAAGCATATTGTGCCAGAATCCATTTTTGCCATATTCTTATCGAAGTTGACCATATACAATGAAAGTTGCATGTAATATTTTGGTCCTTTTAAGGACCTTTAGAATAACTGAAGGAGAATACTGCCACATCGCTAGCTCTGTTTTCGGAACTGGTCCTATTCCATCGTCTTACTCATCCCTCTTAAACACGCTTCTCTCTTCCATACGAGATTCTGAATCTGATTGCGCTTCACGACAACTTTCCAACGTATATCATTGACCTCAATGTCCCTTTTGTCTTTCTTGACAATGGCATTCAAATAGCTATTTTCGTCCACATAAGGTCAATATTCTGCCTGTAAAATTCATTCGGTTTGTTGTGAAACGCTGGAGGTCGAAAAAATGTGCGTCTAACATCAGTGACGCAAATCAGAGTAACTTGTAGAAAAGCACTGCCGAACGAACAGGTACAACTTTACAAATTGCATTATCTGCCTTGGTAAGTGTTGTTCAGTGAATTAGACGACTGCTTCAATAATCAACTGTAGCCTTTCTTCTTACGCAACCTCCGAATTCAATGAAGAATGCGTCGAGTCTAGGGAAGTTCTGTAAGTGGTAATCGAGCATTTAAAGCATGGCAAGCGAGTGAAACAATGCAAACATCCGACGAGAATCGAATGTTGGAGAAATTGAAAAACAAAATCGACAAAGAGAGATGGGACGCAGAATGTCAAAGAATCTGTTGAAGTGCTGTAATTTAAGACGTCACAAGCATCAGTGATGGTAGGTAGCGCGCTTTCGTCCTACCAAAAATGCACTTCGTGTGCCGCAAAAAAATCATTGTTGAAGATAATGTCTCTCTTTCAAAACATCCACTGTGCTGAATGAAGTCTATAAATTGTACACGTATATCCCTAAGACGCGATTTGGTGGCCCATAAAACAATGCCTATAAAGTTAAACATCAATGATTGTAATCCTTCCGAGGGCGTACTTTTCGTCCAGAAGCTTTGTGATGCAGCGAAACTGTATGGGCAGTGAATGGGGAGATAGAAGAGTTGTTGGGGAGGGGGGGAGGGAAGTGAGACGTAAGACTAGAAAAGCGTCACAAACTGGCAACCTTCCTGCTTTTCTCTTCTCTTACATCTCCCGCTTCCCCTACCCTTCCCCTTTCCCTCCCGGTTCGACAACTCCTTTATGGAACATAGAGAAAAAAATCCTGTACGTTATGCTCCAACCATCTTGTGGTTGAATCCCTCTCCATAACTTCAAGGAGGTAAATTTTTTAATTTAATTTGCTTTTTTATTCATTGATTTTTTACTTCACTTGTTTTAATTTGTAAATTTATATTTTTATCGTTGTAAATTTATTCCTGTCTATTTATTTGCTTTTAACTTAATTATTCCTAATTTATCACTGATATCCGAAGGTCCCCAAATGCTTCACGAGTCAATTTAATAAACAATTAGGCTGAAAAGCGTACCAGTGGACTGAACCGAATGGTGGAGAAGGTCTGAAAACTGTCAAAAAATCGGCTGAAGAAACGGTGGGTACAACTAAACATCTGCGGGCGAACTTTTAATACATCCTGATGTGCCCTATAAAACATTTGATTTGCGCTTCAGATCCCTATGAGTATCCCAACTTTAGGGGCACGCTGTTTTGGAGCAGAGCACTTTATTGTTTTAAATGATGGTCTTTTACGACCACATAAATGGTTCCTTCGTCGGAATGCTGATAATTTATGTCAAGCTGGCAGTTCATTATTCTCGAAATCGGCATATTTCAAACAACAGTTTTCATCAAAAGCTCTCACTGCCGTTATAAAACGATTCACGAACTGTCAATGTTGGAAATGGTATAGTTGTTCCAAGTTATTGGTCAAATTCCTCAAGGCCCATTTTACGGAGGAGTGTTGTGTATTCTAGCCTCCCACCCTCCCCCCTCCACCTAAAACCCGCTACGAACAGTTGAAAACAGGATCACCCCTCGTGGTGGCACAGCAATAACGTGCATATTCATTGGGCGTGCCATGGTGCGCAATGCACTTCAGCCGCAGGACTTTTATCTCCAATGACTACAGCTTGAAAGTCGAAGTAGTAATAGAGAGCTAGGGAGATTTTCGCATTCAAAGAGCATGTGGGACATGAAAATGTTGGGCCCACGGTAGGGATCCTCCACCACAATTTTCATATTGTTCGTGAATAATGCTACAGATTCGACTTGCAGCTTTTCCATACCATGCTCTCTCCCCCACTCCCCCCTCCCCCTGCAACCCATGCGTATCTAATAGCGTCAGAACGAACAGTGGTGAGGAAGTGCGTGGTTAATCATGCAGATCTTCTCTGCTGATTTTGGTTCCATTCGGTTCATAAATAAAGCCACTGTAATGGCACATATATTTTACACCCCTTCATGCACTCTCCATTTACATGCATGAGGACTGGAGAGAGGATTGAGCAGAGAGAACGCTTAAACGCTCCCCTCGCAATGCTCAGCTCGCGGCTCGAGTTTTCCGATTTCAGTTCCGTTTGGTTTTGTTTGGCGACTGGAAAACAGATGGTGCAGTAGTGAGGCGAGATAACATGAATAGCGAGGGATTTACAGAATTTGTGGAAGATCCTCTCAGGGTTCCAGACTGACGGTACAAAGGTTCCATGTAAGATTAAGTATTTTTCGTCCACGAGACAATCGAAAAATCGTTTAATTGTAATGATAACCCAACACGGGAAGCATATAACATTATCTGATGGGTTCCAAGATGCTGCAAAAGCTATTAGAAAGAGAGTGCATTTCTGCGGCTCAAGACAAATCCACAAAGCCTTAGTTCGTTAGCCAAGAAATAAGGTCAGAGCCCCTGTGCATGCAGGCAAACACTGCACACGCACACACACACGCACGCACACACACACACGCACACACACGCACACATACACACACACGCACGCACACACACACACGCACACACACACACACACGCACGCACACACACACACGCACACACACGCACACACGCACGCACACACACACACGCACACACATGCACACACACGCACACACACACACACACGCACACACACACACGCACACATACACACATGCACAAAATTTATTGACCGAACATCTCCTCGTTTAGATGGAAGGATGGTGATTGTGGAAAGATACGGATGTAAAATGTAGTGGAAAGCGTCACTGCAGTTTGCTTGAATTGAAAAAACGAGAAGGCAGTAGTGAACAGTAGCCTGCTTTCAGTTGCATGGTCGATGCTGTCTACAAATGAAGCATTCAGAGAACAAAAACACCTGTACTAATACAGAGCACGTCTGAAAGCAGTAATCCATTATTGTAGTTATTTTTTGAGTGGTCACCACATTTAGGTTTCAGAGCGACATTGCAATGCGGAAAACAATAACGGAAGTGGTCGCCACGTTGAACACCAGCGACGCGTTAACAATTCTTTTTATTCGGGTTGTTGCGAGCGCCTCAGTGATGATGGCAGTGGGCACTCGATAGCTCGGCGGTGGCGTTTTCCCACGTCGCTAAAGAATTTTCAAAATTGCGCAGAAAGCGAGCTTAAATTATTAACTGCAGCGAAGACAGTAGCATCGATCGGTTTAAGTTGTGATGGATTAAAGAGATAAGCGCTGCTTCAATCGTTTTCTCGCAGAATCCTTCATTAAATTATGCCGTTTGCGTCTTGCATATTTTCTTATTCCATTTTTAAATTCCAAACGAGATAGAGGGACTTCTTTGACGGAGGCTTTGTGGCATATTTCATTATTTTAGTGATTAAATTGGAATATACGCATTCATTGTACCATGTGACCCAGGAGTACCCACAAAATCCGGGGTCAATTAGAGCCGAACCTTTTCCAGTCGTGAAAAGAGGCTAATATTTTTAAGATGGTGCAGACGGTAAAGGCCCTGTTAGAAATCTTTTTATTGCTTTCATTACCGGTACCTTATCTCCTAAAGCTCCCTTCGTCATCATTCAACAACTGCACAGCTCTATCGACCAAGAATGACATCGAAAAAATACTCTAGACGAATCCACCTGAATTCTTCACCGATACCTGAAAGAGGAAATCAGATATGGTGCAATTTTCGGCATTTTGTGCTAGCTGTTTCTCCGTTACATAACTTCGTCGGCGTTGCACATGGTGAGGATCACATCGAGCCCCAAAGCACACTATTTGAATATTCTTGTTCTTATCCTGATGACTTTTATGAGGATTTTTGATCCGTAATGAAAAGTACACCACTGAGAATGACTAGCGCTTGCTGCCAGTGCCAAACTGCCTTTGTTATTTCGTAATGCGCTCAACTACGAACGATGCACTTGATTTGTTTTGGGAAACTACTATAGGTAGCAATCGTGCCTACCTTAGACGGAATCGTTTTGTGTTTAAAAAATTCTGGTTCTTTTTAAATTAGAGTCAATCTTTCATTTCCAACTGAACATTAAGTCCGTTCTCATTTCACCATTTGAACAACTTCATCTACTTGCTCTTGTTAGCTATGTAGCAGAAAGCAATCTTCAACTCGTTTTGCGGTACAGTATTTTCATCCGTTATTTTGATGTGATGCGCCTGGTCAGAATAGTCGATTACCTGCTTACGAATGACCTACTTACGATTCTCAGCGTTTTCATTGGACTGTCATTTTCAAGCACTAGCCACAACTCCATTCGTTTCTCACTCAACTACGTCAGCCGGGATCCATTTATGACATCTACCATTTCATGAATATCCGAACGGAAACTCTCAATGTAGCAATATGATATTCTGCTCATGTGAGTGCGGTTTAGAATTTGAGCATTGTCTGGATACTGAAGCAATGTATGATCTCTTTTTTGAATGTTTATCAAGTTATTTTGTTCTGTGTTTCTGTTAAAAAGTCGCGTCCCCAAGTTAAGTCTATACCTTCACATCTGTTTCGATTACAGGGAAAGAAGTTTTGGTTGTCGTTGCAACGGTTTACCCTTAGCAGTTGACAAGCTTTCGAAAAATGATGCAGTGAGTACCGGAAGGCATTTGACTGCAACAATCACTGCATTGCTCATGAAGACGCCCACTAAGGGAATTTCCAATTACTAACATATTTCCTTAACATCATCGATGTGCAAAATCATGGAGGTGATCGTTCGGGATTCTCTACAATAGTTTCATTCGAAACAATTCATTTAGCTTCAGGCAGTTTGTTTTCCTAAAGATAAAGTCAATAGTTTCCTAGCCGTAGAGTTGCTGCAATGAATGGGTTTTGTCACTATGTGATTCAGCTCAGACTGGTATTGTGTACATCGATGATTTGACACTGTAAGCCACGAAAGACACGTTCAAGCTTTCCTGTTATGGTGTATGGTCGAATATTTCGACCCAATTGGGTGAATCCTTTTCCCAGTCATGTGCTATCGTTAATGGTGTTCCGCATGGCGGCGTACTGGGCCCCACGTTGTTTCTGGTATATCGCAATGACGTCACAGATGGGTTGACGAGTACCTATAAAGTTTTTTGCCGTTTATGTAAAAGTTTATAAGCCGATCGATGATCCGCTTTTAGTTTTTGAAGAGCTTCAGTGCGACTTAGGTCATCTCGTGCAACAGAATAATGCTTAGCGGTTGGCTATTAATAGTGACAGTCGTTGCACACTGGCTTTAACCATGAATGTCGAACACGAATTTCCGATGTTTTGATTCCATCTGCTGGTTCCGTTTGAGATTTGGGAGTATTTGTTGACGATTCCTTACACTGGTAGCCCCTTTGTAAATTAGTGATGAACGGAGCATTTATGGTATCTATTTCTATCATACGGGCAATTCATTGTAGCTGCATCTAACATTATTGGAAAACGTGCAAATGCAGTGTCACGAGATAAGCATTTCGAAGAACTCTTCCGGGTTCATACAGTCCGAATTACACGACTCCTTTCAGCATTTTCAGCATAAAGTCGCTAAAGCACCTTGAGTTAAACTTAAACCTCATATTATGTTTCAAAATTGCTGGTGGTATCATATTTAATTCAGTGTTATCTTATTCAGGTCGACGTGATTTATTACCAGCTGATAGCCTTCAATTGTTTCCTTGAGTCCCAACCTTAATTTCATTTTATAATTCTTTCTCTTTCCGGGTCGTCCGAGTGTGGAATAAACTTCCTAATGGTTTCGTTTCCAGCGCCTAGTATTTCTGCGTTCACAAATCGTCTAACAGATTTCGATCGAGGAAAACTCTAAGAGTTTGTTTTCAGTTGATAGATGCTTTTGATCGTCGTAGTTGCATGCTGTATTCCTTCCTATTGCCTCGCTTTTGTTTCCATTCATCCTTTATTTTGCTTGGTGGAGTAAACACTTCCGTACTACTACTATAAATAGAAAGAAATCAGAGAAGTCAAGCCCCTGAAAGTGCTAGATTCCATAACATTCGAATTCCGTAGTCGTTATGAACAAACAGCCAATCGACGATGAAAATTTGTTCATAAATAGCATTGGAAAGCGATCACTAAACGACGCATTCAGCAAATATGAAGCGATCACACTGAAACAGATTGGAAATATTGCAGTCAATCTCTGTTCCTCGAATAGACGGAATCCAGCAAACTAATACAAACCAAAGAGAACGGTTATGACGGTAATCAATTCCGCTTAAAATGCTGCTATAGATTCAGATGGAAGACGCGCTATTTCTCATACCACATCCGATTTGTCTTCGATTAACTTGCAGTCTCCATCAGCAATCGATTTCGCCTCTTTGGCTTGCCCATTAATGTAGTATTGACTCTCTCTCCTAGCAATATGCAAGAAAAAGCGTCCTTACGCCCATATGGCAATCATTACGACGCAAAGATTAGCGTAATCTGTCTCTTCAGTAAACCCTGCATAGGCGCGACAACTTGCTGTGTCTATGAACCCTTGTGTCAGTGCGGGAGGTGAATGCGGGTGAGAACCATCGGCCACCCGCAACTCCAAATTGGCTAGAATGAAGAATAGTTAACGCCAGTACCAGGCAAGAGCGCGTTATTTAGAATTTCCTTTAGTATACGACCACTTGGACAAAAGCTATTATGCAACAGGGAACTTTGCTTTGCCGTTAAGGATGTTTTAGGTGACCTGCTGCATGACATGTGCCTTTTTCGGGAGTATTCCTATTCTAGTTCCAGACATGGTTCAGGTTCTGAGTTGCCAAATTGTTTGTTAAATACTATCGGGATTCTGTTTTCTTCCAGAACCGGTTCAAGAATTCCACAATTCCGATATTTCTTTGAAGTTGCGATCCCTGCTTATGATTAAAAAAAAAAACGCCTTCTTGTGCAGCCGAAGTGTGCAGTGCGAGCATAAGGCGGCTGCATCAATTTCTGCTGTCGAGTCTTCTTCAATTATTTCTTGCCATGTTAAGAAATACTTCGCGTAGAAATTCACTGAAGAAAACATATAGCAGTGCTGTGTCAAGATCAAAGACTATGTACTGCATTGCGTTCATTGCTTGTAACTTTGCGATATAAAGGTTTCAATTATCGAAGTTCGAGGTGAAGCCGGGCTAATGAACGAGAAGCTGAAGTTGGTGGTCCGGCGATCGAGGAGAAGCTGAGCGGTTAGCCCAAGCCGGCGAAAAGACCTGCGTGGCACCAATGAAGGTAAGCGATTTATTATCTTTGTACCCAAACAAGGGTTAAAGAAATCATCCATATTCAAAACAGGAGGCAGTCAAAGACAAAAAAAAACTCACTCAAGAAATTGAAAGAAAAAGTTCCCGTGTACTCTGCAAGTTCTGCAATTTCCTTGAACTGCGGTGCCTGTCTTTGAAAAACGTCTTCGGATGCACTGTTGTGCTTACAACTTGTATTCAGATAGCCGGCTATGTAACTTTTTTTCTTAGTGGACCTGTAACCAGAGGTGGAAAGAGAAAAGGATCCCAGTACACCAGGAGATCAGTGTCTATTTCAACCCTCCCGACATCTTCGCCGATGAATAGTTATTAGAGTTGCAAACTGTTACTTGCACCGCTTGCGTTAGCTGGGGCATGGGCAGGTTAGGTTTACGATTATGATATGGCGCTTGCAAAACACAGCACAAGCGCTGTGAACTATTTAAAGACTCTCGGAACGTTACTTCAGTTAATCAGGCGAGTAAGCCGTACTCAGTTTTTGAAGTGCTCATGCTCAGTTTTTTTTTCCGTGCGATGCTTTGTTCTCGAGTTATGATCACCTGAATTTTTCGATCCCCCACCCCTCCACCCCTCCGCAAGCCGTCGCCCAATCCTGGTTACAGGCATCTTGCCTAGCGTCGTATATCACTGTGCAACGTAATCCTCACACATCCAGCAGTGCAAGCGGTTTCACCGGATATTAAGTGTAAACTTCTTCGGAGGCTCTTGAAATCTAAATGGTCAGGCAAGGTTTCCTTTCAATTCCCTCCTCTGGGTGCTGTTTCTGCAAAAAATTTTGCACAGATGGCCTGCAACATAAAGCAGCTGTTTAGCGAAGGCTAGTAGAAGAAATGCGCAGTGCAAAATCGCTTCTTGCCATTACGGTTTCGAAATGAAAATCTGTGACAACGCTCGTAAATGGCAGACAGCTGACGACTATGACTCGTTTGCTGCATCGGTTTTACATAGGCCATATTTAAGTGTTCTTGAGGTGATGACGAGCTCAGCGATAGGTAAAAGAAATTTCCATGATCCTCAAAACAAAAGAAAATGCAAAAAAACAAATCTAGACAAGTGTATGTGTCACTTGTTTTACGATTGCATTTTTTGTCGAAGGATTTTTGTAGACATGAGTCCGCTTTAGAAATTGCGAATGTAATGATACCAATTTTCGCCAAATTATTTTTTTTTCAAATTGATTAGTTTTGACCAAAAAAATAGCAAAGTTTGTGGGACTAGTAGGTAATATGAGTGAAGAAGCGAACAGCCAAGCAATGTCTTGTATGATTTCAGCTAATATATAGCAGTCGTCTTGTAAGTTCGAATTTCACTCTATAACACCATGCGCTAACACTACAGCGCATGACTTACTCAGCTCGTTTCCCGATCTCGACCATTCCAAACTGAGCGTCTTGCGTCGACACTGCCTCTTTTACTTGCAATTTATCAATCGTTAGACACGGACGAACGTGAAGACGGACCTTCGGAATTTTTTCTATCCGCACTGCAATGGACTAAAGTGATGCATGTTGCCTTTTAAAAAAATGAAGGAAACCGCTTGTCTAGGACTAGTAATGGCTGTAAGCAATAAGAAATCGCACGGATATGCACATCCACTGGCAAGCGATACGCACGGAAAGTCGTTAAAAAAACGTTGTAACTGGGAAATTCGGACAAAAAAATAGGCCTGTCAATGGAAGCATCCGCTCGAACTGTAAGCGTCTTTTCAAACGTTTGAAGGTAACCCTTTTGAGGAATCTCATCGTAAAATACCATAGAAACTTTCTAAATTACGTCCATTTCTTGCCGAAAGAGAATTGGAAGTCCAGTAATATCGACACATCCATTATTGCGTTCCTTTGCACTTCGCCAAACGCTTCGTTTCGAAGAGAAGCATGTTCCTCGAAGACGGCAGAAAATAAAGGTTCCAGAGTTTTTGATGCCTAGCGTCATCGAAAGCTCAGCAACAAGTCACTCCAGCATTGCAGAATCTTGACCGAAATGCTCTTTTCTGCCAAAAGCAAATGGCGTTTTGATGGAAACTAATGCCAACAAAATATTTCTTTCCGCAACCACAGACTGAATGCACCATTTGTACTGCCGCAAAAGCGATGTCGCGTAAGTATGGCGAGCACAATTTGCAGCGAGTCACATCCGTAAGATCACACTAAACGCTGACATTTCGTAGCTGCCACTGCAATTTTCTCCCACTTATACGCGATCTGCTCACTGCTGTGGCAGCTCATTCAAATAATGGATCCCAGTGGTGGTTGCCTGAGTTCAGGATGATGATTGTTGATTTTGTGTCACAAGTTCTGGCGAACTTACTTGTGGATGTTACCGAAATGAGTTGTTTTTCTATGAAACGGAAGGGCTATATGTAACAAATGTTATTTTCATTGGCACATCCAACGTTAGGAATCAAAATTCAATTCCTAGCTTTCTATGATATCTCAAAATTTCCATGTTTTACATAGCCTTGTCACGAGCTGCGTAACATCATAAACCTATGAGGAGTTGATATGTAGTTGTCGGTCGAATCGTGCTCTAACACATTGGGGTGATGTATATTCTTCGATGCGACAGAAAAACCCGACCAGATTTTTCTGAGTATTGCTTGCTGGCTAAATAGAAGGAGGTGCATAATTGGCGTCATTTCAGCGAAAGCATGACCTAATTACGACTTACGTCTGTGTGAGTACATTTGCCAGCAAAAGAAGCGTACGTTCATCGCTTAAAAAATGAGTCGATGAACGACGCTGTCGTCAGAAGAATAACACTAAGAAAACATATGTTAATGCACTGCATGAGTTTAAAAAATGAATAGCGCTTCACGTAGAATCACGTGATATGAATCTTTTGCACATGCATATAGAACGTCCAGCAAATTTTATAAGCTGTCGCGAAGAAGGCAAAATCGCCTTATTTACATTATAAGTAAAATGTTTTTTTCCGACTGTACCGACGACCAGCGGTGCTATACGCGAAATAAAAGTAGATCGAAGCAAAGCAACATCTAGTTCCCAAATTGGCAAACTCCCAAACTCTTCAGGTTTTATGCTAGAAATCGTATACCATTCTCATTCCTCGTGGAAAACTTGTCACGAAATGCCATTAAAAAGGCAGACTTTCTGCTCCAGTATATGTTGTCTTAAGCTGCCGTTGATTCTTCTGATCTTTTTTTTTTTCTCAGAGTGCCCATCTCCAATGATGGCACGTAAAAGAATATGTCTTATACTTTTGCGGCCTCATTTTAACGCATCCACCTAAAAAAAGTTTTGGCGCGTCGTGCGATTACCCATTTTCCTTCTCAGAGAACTCGTTCAAAAATTGGCCACCTGGATCAAAATTTAATTTTTGCACCGTTCTCTGGGACCAGTTTCAGGAAACAAAAGTGGGCAAGCTTCAATGAAAAATGGCCAAGAAAAAAGTGGTCGAAATATTGTTTTTTGTTATATGAAACTGGGGTCACCTTCAGAAAGTATAAACCTTGTTGACTAGCAGCGTTTCGATGATTTTCTTGACGATTCTTGTGTATGAAACATTTCAGCTGCCATTTACATAATGGATTGCCTTGAGCACCGTAAAATGAGTCGAAAGGAACTTCGTCGAATAAATTCCAAATTTAGCATATCGTTCTGCTTGAGCATTACTATTTGAATTGGCTCGATTTTTCTCTTCTGAAGTCCACCCCTCACTCGTGGTTCACCGGTTTAAACCAAACCGATGGGCAGAGAACAACAGGTACAGATGCTCATTTCATCTTAACAGCGCCTTAAATTTGTGTATGACCCCGAGCTAAACAACTTCGAAAACCGACATCATCGTTTGACAGAACCCCAACTTATATAAAGCATACTGCAACGTGTCCACTTCCTCTTATACAATATTATTGCAGTTCTTCACATACTTTGAAGGGTTTCATTAAGAACGTATTTATGCTCATGGTTTCCGGCTTGCATCAGTCATCAGTCAGTTCTTTTTCTTTAAAATTCGTGACACTGTTTAATAAAAATTTTTTTTTTCAATAAATGTTATTTTAATGTCGACCTATTGTTTCCATACTTCGGGACCCGTGCAAGTCCGGAGAAAAAGGACGTCGCTGTGGCAGTAAATTGCAGCAGTAAAAAAAAACTCGCACTAGAAGAAAAATAGAAAAAACTACGGCCGCAGCAAATCAAAACCCTCGGAGATGCGTGCACGACAAATCAGCAGTGACGATTAAAAAGTAATCGTTAATGGATTCCTACCCCCTTAATAACTTCGTAGAGGTGTGTTCGTCGATTTGTGAGGCATGTGCAGTCACGGCCCTCCAAGGACCTCGGCCGCTGTCCAGTGCAGTGAAACGCTTGTCTCGAGTATCTGAGCAAGCAATTGTTGCGCAGCGAAATGGGCTAGACAGGGGCATTTCGACGTGTTTATGCACAACTAAATGTAGGTTTTAAACTTATCCTGCGGTAAACGATTGCGTTTCGTTAAAAGCGTGTCTCATGCAGTTGTATAACAAAAAATGGCCAAGATTCTATCAGCATGACGCATTCTTCCACTAAAATTTGGTATCCATTAGAGGCGGCACGAGATGCAGAAAAGGCGAAAACGAAGTTACCATTCATTTTTATCTCAAGGGAAGAACTTTTTAAAATGTTTTTGTGCTTTTCGTTTGTTGAATTCGAAATTGGCATAGAAAATTGGGCACACTCTTTGATATAAGGACTCTTTTTGGTGAGCTCTTTTTGCTAAATTATTATGTGCCATACTACATATACAAATGATGAAAATTAAGTTGCTGTTCAGCTACTGGTATGATGAACTCATATGTGATATCACTTTCTTTTAGGTCCACATGAACTGTTATTAAATGTGCTAAACTGTAGGTAGCCTTCAAAATTTGCTGATACTGCTGTTTCACTTCTTTGGCTAGCATTTCTCTTGAACTATTGTTGTAGGAGAGGCTATTTTCGAATGATGTGTATCGCAAAAATCGTTATGTGCGAGTAACGAAATCGCATTTTGTGCGCACTTTTGGTATACATACATTTAGATACGCACATATTTGTTTGCATGTATCTATGTACCGCATTTGCATGAACTGAAGGCCACTCTTTGTTTGTTGCGATAAATAGAAGAGCACTTGGGAAACACATAACCGATTTATCTCTTTGGGATATGAACTGTTTATTGGATAGGTATATTGAACGTTGCGTAAGAACAGTTTTTTTAATAAACAGGTTTGTGAGATTCGTTTTGTTGGATTTGTCAGATGCGATTTTAACAAAAAATAATAAAACCCTTGATAGGACTGTTAGAATTATTTGTTAAAACCTAAATGAATTGCTGTAAGAATTATTGATTGGAAATTGTTTGCTGAGTGGATTCTTTGAAAGACTTGTTTTCTTTGGATTGGAGGCCAAATTTTGTTGGGATTTGTCCATTTTTTGTTGAGACAAGAAAGAATAAAGAAGGACAAAGGAAAGTTAAGTAGAAGACCACTAAATGGAAACTAGAACACGCTCTTGGGTGGGTGAATGGGAGGCTACTTTAAAAGCTGGGAAAAGTAGAAGGTCATGTACACTAAATCAAAGACATTACATTACAGTAACGGGCACAAAATAGTGCTAATATAATAGAAATGACTCGTTGTTACAAAGTATAGGCAATAGCAGTAAACTGGTAGCAAGAAGGGCCAGTAATAGCATTAACTGGCTACTACGTACTACTAGTGGTAACCGTGAATGAAGTATTATGTATTACTTGACATATTCACTGTTATTTCTGATCGTGTGTTACTCACTTATTGCTCTTCAGCTGTTTTCAGTAGTCGTGCTTGTTACCATTTACCGCCTACTCCTTACTAAACGCTACCAGTACTGCCTAATACTAGTAATGAGGCGGTAAGGAGTTAGCAGCGAGCCTGCTGGTAGTAAGGGTCTCTTTTCTGCTGAAGCTGTAACGCAAGGGCCAGATTGTTTCCTCTCACACTTAAATCTACTTGTTTCGTTGTTGCCGTTGTTATTGACGATTTCGGGTGATACTGGAACTGCCAAACACGGAGTATTGAAATGAGAACCGAACGCTTAATTGAGGTATCCATGTTTTGGCATTGTGTTTAAAATCTAAACACCATGAAATCTTCGAGGTCATGCATAAAATGGAGACTCAGAGGGAGCGATGTGATTTGAATGGGGAGGGGGAGATTGGCCACCTTCAGAGGGAGATCTGACTGGACAGAGGGAGGGAGGGAGGAAGGAAGTTTGACGAAATTTTGCGTGAACCAACTTGCATAAAACTGACGAGGAGGTGTGGGGGAGGGGG
>JPKZ01000838.1:9833-23299 GCA_000803305.1 Toxocara canis
CCCCCTCATTTCACTGTAGATGTTATTCTTTGTGATTTGCACATGCATTACAAACTAAGAAGGAAGAAGGGTCCATCGGAAATGAGAAATTTTAAATACCGGAAGCGTCTGTTCCGAATGTTCTCAAACATTCGTTAATATTCAAATGTGAATGAGCCGATATCCGTAAAGTTTAACGAAAATTTCCCAATACTTAAAACCACCGTAATGCACTCAGTAAAGCTCCTTGAGTTGCAAAGTTCACAGTTCCCCGAAATAAGTCAATTATACTAGCTTGGAGGCTCCAGCCTATGTTTACATAAAACAAAACAAGAATACATTTAGACGCATACAAAACACCAGAGGGGCAAAGAAAGGGGAAAAGTGTAGCGAACAGAAGCGTTACTCTGCAACCGACAAATAAACAGTGTACCGGGGCCGGGCTTAGAAGAAATTCCTTTTTGTAATTTGCCACTATGAGGCAATGACATTTCTGTTGGTGGCCAACCTTCCTCTCGCAAATCGTTACTCTCTCGCACTACACCGTTCTGCGAATCCACAGCTCTGCAATACGTAAGCATTGGATTGCAAAGTTTCTGTGTTAAACGGACAAATCTCGATGTGCCCTATTCGTTTTGCACCAGTGCCCTATATAAATTCTCAAAATGCGCCTTCTAATTCCAACATTTCAACGCTCTCATTTACACTCCACTTGGCACAGCAGGTACGAGCGAAACCAAAAAATATACATACGACAGCGACATTCATTTTAAAAAACTTGCGAGTTTATTCAACTATGTTGCTTAACCAAGGCGTATACGACTTGTTCATTACATTTCTTTTTCTTTCAAAACGGTTGAGAACCCACTGATCAATTCCTTTCATTGGGTTATTTTTTACTGTGTAATGATGCTTTTGCCAGAAGCTACGTTCGTAGCCACAAAATTGTTTTCTGATATTATCTGGAACGCTATTAAGAAAACCGCCATTTTTTGGCGCAAAGTACCAATTCCACATTATGAGGAAGGGCGGATGAAAAAAAAGATTTCGAAATAATTTACTCAGTGGCAAATAGGTTTTTCCTGCCATCAAAACTCAAACTAACGAGAGCATATCATATAACGGTCGAAAATATTAGCTCATAGGTACTCAAAAATCCGCATAGCCAACAATTCCTGAAACTATTGTTGTCTTTGATCCTTTTCAACTGGATATCATTCGCAACAGCACAACGAGCTCACTGCAAAGCCTCTAAGTATTTCTTCTCTGGCCAAATAGGTGTACAACGTATAAAGCGCTCAATATTCGAGAAATTTGCATAGCTTTGCAAATTATTTCGACCGCTGTTACCGATCTCTTTCACTTCGTATCCATTTCGAGAGGATTCGAGACAAAAACAATGTTTCGAAAATCAAAGATTATGCAAAGTTTCCAGCAGTTATCGCCAACACTGCATGTTAATTTTTGGGTTGAAAGTTTAGGCTTAGGCCCGACTAAAAAAGAAGGCCCAATATGCCGCAAAGCTATTCTAAGATTGTTTTTTGATTCCCTCCCCCCCCCCCCCCCTCTTATCCTATCCCACAACAACGTCGCTTTTAATGCTTTTTTACATCTAGATATGAATGAAGACCTGTGAAGCATCATTCTGAATGAAAACATGCAAGAGAATTTAAAACAAAAGACGGAGACATCACTTACTGAAAAACACATTGAAATCTTTGAGGATCATTTAAAAAGCAGTTCAGATTTGTAAGCTCATTGGCAAAATGAAAATAACATGGACCAAAACCTGACGAAACGGAGTCAAACGGTGAGCAGTCGACGAATTAGAAGATATCAAAGAATTCGAGAAAGGAATTTTTGCTGTTTAAAGTGCTCATGTAAGGAAAGTGAAGTGAAAATGGATAAGTCGCTGCTATAAATGAGTAAAGTGGAAGCAAACAACATACTTTTTTTAGGGAAACGAAGACACAGTTGAAAACGCGCTCGTTAAAGAAAGTGAAGACTATTAAAATTTTAACATTTCACCGTAACATTAAGGAAATAAAACAGCACACAACTTACTGTTTTAGGAAAGGTTTATTATCAATGAGCAGCGTATCCTCCCTTAACCATTCGACTCCACCAGATGATTCGCACTCGAACACACCGACCTTTACGCTTCTCGCGTTCGCTGCGCTAGAAATCACCATCCCTTCCGGCATATATGCACACGCAAAACGACCACTATGTGCCGATGATACACTAAAGATCTGACCTGAAATCGGTTTGCCTCTCAAAACATGGTCAACATTAAATACCTTGAAACTCTTTGTCCACAGACTCAGTTCTCCCTCGACCCTCACAAACAGGGGTTGGCATAAATCGCATTCTCAATACCAGTCCTCTTTTGACGTTCTTTGATCGAAACTCTTTATATTTTAAACCCCTTCGGAAATACACTTTCGCACAAGTCCCTTCACCTTCAACTTTAGCCACCGTATCCTTTGACGAGCCGAAATTAAATCTGTTCGTTGAACTGCACCTAACTTGAAGTGGCATTCACCAAATGAGATCTTTTGTAACACATGAAGACTAGAGGAGACCGAGATAAAAATGGCATAAAATGAGCAGGATGCAGGCACAGGGTGAAATAACATCAAAGTAGGCGCTGACTCTTTGTTGGGGCAAAATGATCAGAGGTCATTTCGCTGTGAACAAACCGTGAACAAATCAGCAAACAAAGCAGTGAACAAACAAATCAGCAAAATGAAAATGGGACACTTTGACTCTGACTGGTTGCCACATTGGAAAGAACAAACATACAGAATACCTACCATCCATTTCAAGATCGGAGTCAACTATGTCGCTGATCATGCCCCATTTCTGCCATAAATAGCATACCGTCCCATGTGGTGTTTCTCTTCTCACACATTTCCAGAAACGAATATGTTCGTCCGAGCAAGATGACAAAAGCACGTAGGGTGCTCTGCACGCCGGATATAAGTTCGACGACGGCAAGTGGCCAGCTGCCGGAACAATTGAAAGCATCTGCAAATTATGAAGATGTCGGACACAAAACCGAGATCGTCCATAACGCCAGTGCAAGAGGAAACGCTCTCCCCTTTAGACATCTTCAAAAACAGCCTCAAACACTCCCATATGATCGTAAACCCTCTTTCTGTACCAATTTCCTTGCGGGGTAGCACAATTTAAAAGACTTTGCGAGTTTAATATCGAGTAATGAAAACAAAACAAAATGTGAATTAAAAAATTGAAACAAAACAAGAAATGTTGGTGCAAGAAGAATTTGCGGTGCACGAGCAAAGTACATACATCGGCCCTTTGCTCTTAATGAGGACTCAGATTGCAGCGTTCTCCACTCTTTAGCAATGCTTTGAAAGCAAAACTTACATGAACTCCATCAGGCAATGGTAACTGCTGATCGCACACCTTCTGAGAGTGCAGAATGAGTTGAGCTGCTGAAGGAGCCACTGGAGAGGCTGCACGATAATACGGCGTCGGCGCGTTACGATCTGTTGTACCGTCGCGTTCGTCCACGTCTTAATACAATCTCTAAATTAACAGCAATACACAGATTATTGTTTAAAAGTGCGCTTTAAACACTTAAAAAACGATTTACAAATACAAATATTCCCCACTAACCATAGTTTTTAATCGGTTGTGGCTGCTGCGAGGAGATGTCTAACGACCACATCTTTATTCTGAAATAAAAACATTTTCAAAATTTCGCTCAATATCACAGTAGAGGCAGGAATGGATACACATTCCCAAATCATCTCCCCTTTCCCCAACCCATGCTTATCACGTTTTTCTTTTCGGCCCGTATAAACCGTAACCGAGTACCGTTAAAAAAGTGGACAATACACAGCCAGTTTCTTTCTCCAACCTCCGCAGAGTAGCGCTATCAAAATTTTGGGAAAAGAATATGCAGGCCAATTACGGCCAAGCGCTGGCGCTTTTTGCCTAATAATCCTATTCGATGAGCAATCCGCCGCTCAGAAATCCTGGGAATCGCGCGGCTTGGGATTTTTCGATGATGGAAGAGTGACACGTGAGAAGAGGTGGGAGAAGAGAGAGAAAAAGGGAAGAGGAGGCCACCTTGCAGTATTCCCATTCCTTTCAACAACGACAACGAAATATCGATCAGAGAAAATCGGCGATCTGGTCCGATCGATGACCGCCGCATCGGTATCCAAAGTATTTGACGCGTCGTCTTCACTCCCTAGCATCAATCGCTCGTTAAACACATGCAGCAGTAAAAGGTTGTTCGCGTCCTAGAAACAAATAGTTGCCATGAAGAGAAATGCGATAGTAGTTCCATCTGGTAATGTTATGCGGCGAGATGACAATAGACCATCGACAAATCCAGGCCCAAAACTTCTAGAGTAAGCAGGCCAATAGGTTCTTAGCTCAAGAAAAAAGATGTAGATGCAGAAATGTGCAAAAATTATGAACAGTTAGTTTCAGGCAGAAGAAACAGCACTGAAATCTTATATGACCCCTTCCTCGCTGTGTTCTCTTCTATTGCACCCTTCCGCCAAACCAGTAAATGGTAGTTTTCCGGCACATCTGAGTTGCACACTGGAGAGTCGCAACATCACTACGTATGTTATTTCACCACTCAAAAATCAATTACTTTCCGCTACTACTCCTCATCTGTAGGACCTACGCAGGGACAGCATTTTCTAATATGAATAACTATCCGAAACGTCCCAGTATCGGAATGCGACTTCAATAAACGTTGTCAGCCGCAGCACACTCTGACAAAAGTTTTTTCGCATTATTTACGCAATGCGGCAACGCTTATTGCCATATGGAACAAAAAAAAGCCGTAAAGCTTACATGTTGCGCGTCGGCAATCTGTGTAAGCCGCAGTACACATCCAGGTTTCGCAGTTGACTGTGTCGAAGCAACATTGAACGTCTCCTTAAGACTTTGCCTAGCACGCATTGAATTGTTCTCATCACTTGGCGTCAAATCATCACCCGTTGTACTGCTAAAATGCGCAATTCAACCTGAGGTATAAAGCAGGCTAAATATAGCTCAACTAAAGCAGTTTAAATAGGCAACACAATAAATGCAATTAGCGCAACCAGATAACACGGCCACCTGATCCCATCAGTCTCAAATTTCACAGCACGATTGCGATCTCAACTCACAATCCGGCAGCGATCACCGGTTTCAGTTACAGTAATTTGTGATCGCGTTTTCCCTTTTTTCCTTCCCATTTTTTTCCTTTTCCCCTTTTCCGTTATTTACTTCATTTTCATCATCTGCTGGCGATTCAGCTTCCGTTACTTGGTGATTGGTGGATGTATTTGCGATTGCAAGCACATGCAGCTTGCCGCACATTGCTAGAGATCAAGAAAGCTGCAACAAAAACCAAATAACCTTGCACTGGAGTGCACATGTGCACGCATTTCAGATGCGTAGATTTCGGCAAGTAGACCAGCAGCATCAACGACCGCCTGATAAACTTGTAGACCACCATTTTCGCTTGCCACAAAGCAAGAACTCGGCGAATTGCAAACCGAACCTAACGTACAACTGAAACACGCTCTTCGATAAACTGCACACAATCAGTTCAACAATCCAGGCAAAAATTCTCTGAGACATACAAAAAAGTTTGAATACAATCTTTGAAAATGTCTCTCTGGGAAATTTTATACTAGTTCAAATATTTGAGCGGACCGAATCGCCAATCTGATTGCAGCGATTACCGATGAAGCATACTCGCACCAACGAAAACAAATTAGTCACGTTGTATAAGAACTGTCAGTTGCGCAACTTAATGCTTCCCACAAAAAAAGGTCAAATAAAAACATACAATGAATACCGGCCGAACACGAACTTAACACCCCGAGATTTTGAAAACTCTGAAGAGTCGATCGATTAATACACGTTCAATTGTCGAATAAAAAATTCCACCAGTCTTCTTTCCTTTGAGTTTTTTTCCTTCCCTCCTTCGCATTCTGCACGACTTTTTCGGATCAGTATAACCTCAGTTCGAAAGCGCGCTGCGAATCACAACTACGAAACCCCTTCTACTAGGAGCACTGAGGGGAGCGAGCGTGGCAGGCTCATCTGCGCTGTTGATGCACTAAACGTTTACAAGCCTGCTAAACATGTTCCGCGGCATGTAAATCAAACCAGGAGTATGTGACTGGACTGAGCATACGTAGAGCCAGAAAAACCATGGAAATATGACTGGTTTTATGCTGTGTATTCTGATGACGTACATTTTATGCTGCCAACGTAGTTGGTTTTAAGAAACATGCATTAGTCGGGAAATCGCAAAAATTGTGACCTAGTCCACAATAGTAACAGCAACTTTTTCGTGAAAGCGAGATAAGCAACGATGTGGTTTTGCGGTGTCCCCGCCGGCAGCGTTCTTGGCGCTGTTATTATAAACGTGAAGCTTCAGAAAGAAAGCGAACCTGGGCAAAATAGCTGGGATCCATGCAATCGAAGTGAACGATTTAGAAGAACGTGCAGTCATACGGGCCAGTTCCCTGACACCACCACTTTTGCACAGCGGTCCCACCGGGTTGATCTTCCATAGGATAAGTTCCGCGCGACCGTCACCATGCATCTTTTCGCCAGTGTCTCCAAACTGACTAGCCGTTAACATCAGTGGCAATACCGGATGCGCAACTACCTGAAAAAATAACCGTGAACATTTCACCTAAATGCAAGATACTTTCCGTTTCTCCCACGGTCCTCGTCGATGGACCAACTCCTTTACTTTTTTACTGGGCTCCCTTCAGCGCGATCGCTTACGATGTGCTCTCCCTTCGTCGCCAAATCGCTCACCTACCTTTCCATCGCGCTTCGCCCTCTCCTGCCTATTCCTACCCTTCAAATTACTTCGCAATCGAAAAAGACTTTCTAGCCGCACATCACGCAACTTACAACGAGATATTACACCGTCACCAAACTGAAATTTCCTCTGAGTTCGCCAATTTTGCACTTTCGGATAACACCTCCAATTTTTTAAAAGCCAAGAAAAGTGGTCGCGGCCAGTGCGTAAATGGATGGCTAAGGTGAAATCAGTGACCAACTTGTTCCACTCGCTCATAGTGAACAATACATTCCTGTAAGCACTGCTCCATCCACTTACATCTTCAAAGCGATTTAAAACCGATTCTCCGTTTGTGTTTTTGATGCTACGAGAAGTCAGAATAGGCTTTGTTGTTTCATAACAACAAACTTCACACACATCAGCGAACCCTTACCGAAGTCCCCTATTTGGAACTGGATGCTGCCACCCGCAGTGAAATGCTGCGGCAATATAACTATCAGTATCCGCTTGGCAGCCTTCCACTGCTGCAACTACCGATTTGGACCCACCATCTGCAGCTGAAAGACAAAAACCATAACGACAGCACGGACGGGAAGGGAAAGGAAGATGACCAGATATGTTAATCAAAACATGAACTGAACAAAAAACGGCCATGAGACACAAACATGTCCAACCTGAGAAATCTGAAATCGATGGCCACACATTCTTGAAGCATGCGAAATATTTAAGATGGTGGTGAAATTTGAGTTCTCATCCATTGACAGATGCCACAGGTTTAAGGAGCCATTCTCGTGACTAGTCAGTAAATAGAGCATATTAGCTGAGTGTCGTTCCAGTGCTCTGCCCGTTACTGAAAAACTATATGTATATATATATATATATATATATATATATATATGTATATATACGTGTACATATGTACATATATGTATATATATATGTATATATATATATATATGCATATATATGTACATATATATGCATATATATATATATATACATATATATATACATATATGTACATATGTACATACGCATATATATATAGAGAGAGAATGAATGATTGTGTGTATCTTCTATGCGTTCAACAATGATGCTTGCATACATCGGAAGAAAGTATGAGCAGCGATCATGAATTCGACCTTTCCATCACTGTCCCATTCCCCTCCCTCCCGCATCTCAGTTGGTGAAATGGGTGGTGGCAGATCGCCATGCGGCTTCTAGCTAAAGTCAATAGAAATTCAGGATGAGAACGAGAAAACCTATATATATATATGTATGCATACATGTATATATATATATATACGTATATACATATATATAAGCCACTTTAAAGCCACAAGAGGCATTACGTGGTAGTCAGTTGTTCTACACGCTTCATCATCCATAATGTCATTTATTAAACAGAAATGATCAAAAGCAGAACAGGTGAGAGAACGAAGAGAAATGAATCCGTCATTTTGCAGAAGACATTTCATCCCTTTGCAACTTACCGACACTATCGCTGCACTTCCCCAACAAACGCCACAGGTTGACCAAACAGAGGGAAAAAAGCGAAACGACCGAATCAATACAATTGATTTTCCTTTCTCCACACTCCATTTATCCACTGACGTATACCGTTTCGTCCTTCTTTCGGATTCGCAAGTTTCTTTAAACTTGCCTGCACATATCACTCTATGTGCTCGCCAAGTGTATTTAAAGTACGTTGCACTAATTCATTCGCTAAGTGTTGTATGAATAACAATTTATTAATTTCGGCCTATATATGGCATCCCATTGTTTATTACCCAGCAGTCCACTGGTCAATTCTATGACTGGCAAACTACGTCCAGTGATCCGTGTATGGCGGAAGACAAGGGTTCAAACCCAACCGGATAGCGCCGTGATTAGCACAGTAAAGCTAAGAAAGTGAATAAAACGCATGCTGCATGTGGCCTGCAGAGCTGTAACCTTGCTGATGGCCGGAATGTACAGGAGGAAAAAAGCCCTAATAGCTTCGTGTCAATATGCTGGACTGCGATAAGACGTAAGAGTGAAGTGGTTCACTTTCTCGTGATTCAAAGGTGGTCGCTGGGTCCGTTTACAGATTCGATATCCGCTTTATCACCTTGATGAAATGTCTTAATCAACACAGCCAAAAATATAAAAAGCGTAATATATCTGAACTTTTGGCGAACCCTCTAAATGAACAAGAATAACTCCGATATGATCATAAGCAATCATCACTACCACTACAGGAATTAGGCGTTTAGCATACATTTACACGGCGCAGTCGAATCGTCGTGTTCGCTGGAGGGTAAGTGTCGCTGAATGATGTCCACATACAGCGGATCATGTGGATTGAACGTGCTCAAGTAGGGGTTCAGCGAGGCCGCATCTGTGAGCGGAAACGCCGATGGGAAACGGGATGTAAAGCTGATCGTTGGCTGACGACATGCATCGTCTAGCCATTCCACGGTCCTGCGAATAAACGCATAAAGACAGTTGCGCATAAGAAAGTGCGATACACAATACTAGCCAGGGTCGTGCGATACACAATACTAGGGGGACGATAAACTCACAAAAGTATATGCTGCAAGTTTCATTACGCTGAAACGATAAACGCAACTGCTTGCTCTCATGTGTAAACGTGCGCCCAAGGTGCAAAACTGAATGAGCGTTGGCTCAATTCTCTGCCTTTCTTCATTTCATCGATGCCACTATTTTGGCACGCTTACAGGATTCAACGAATCTCGCCGCCTCTTCTTTCTCATTCTACTAAAAGCAATTCTCGACCTCGCTCACCTGTCGAACCAGCTATCACACTTGCGTAACGTTCGCCTAAACTTCTAGCCCAATATCACATGCCGATTTATGAAACACCTGCATTTTTCATGTGAACATCTGAAGTTTTCAAATAGACATTTTTATAGTCGTACGGCTTCCAGTTGTACTTTTACGACTGAGTTATACACCGGGGAGCCTGTCATTGCCGAACAACTGTTTCTCACCGACGCTGAACTGAGTCACCCGCAGTAGTGATGCCATCGTACCAAAAAGTACAATACTTTTCGTGCTGTACTTGTACTCATACCAGATATAGTACAGTATCGTACCAAATTTAAAATCGCAAGTAGAGTATAAGTACAGTACAGTGTGATTTTTCGAGGGGTGGTACAAGTACAGTAACCTACCGATTTCTTGGAAAAAAGTACAAGTACATCGTACCAAATTTTGACTGCACTTGTATTTAAAATGTACTTCACTCGCGGGAGATGCAGATTAGCGTTACCCCGCTCCTACAATTTTAAACTTCATCGTTGGTTCCCGACGCGTCGCGACAGTTGACTGATGGCGATGAATTATTCAGTTGAGAACCTGGGATCGAACTTTTCAATCTTAGATATTCAACGAGGCTACCTTAAAATCTTGAACAGCGTAGGCATCAGCGAATCCTCAATATGCAGAGTGCTAACTGACACAGGGGCAAACATAGTGTGCGATTTTGAAAATGAGTACGAGATGCTGCACAGTGAAACAGGAAACGCAGGCTGCGAAGAGGTAACAGCAGTAAGCATCTCAAACGACGAAGATAACAATGCTTCTACCTGCTCCGACGGTGACCTGTTTGATTCCGGCGAGGACGAAATTGACGATTTCGAAGAGCCGGACAAAAAAATTGGGCTCGATAGGCGATTTCCGAAAAGATTGAGTTGCATGGCTCACACGCTGCAGTTAGCGCTGGCAGGCGGTCTGAAGGCGTCCGGATGCCGTGCGAAGGTCGATGGGCTGATAAGGGTGGTTGGGAAGTTCAGGAAGACACGGCTAGCGGCTGAACGGCTCCATGCAAGGTCCGGGCTGGACTTAGCAATGCCCTGCAGCATCCGCTGGAACTCTTCCTGCTACGCCGTGGAGCGCTATCTTCGAGTGAAGGATGCCGTTGTGGAGGTACTTTTTCGTTGAAGGTTCCTAGTTCCTGAAGATTTCAGAGGGCTGCTATTCATACTCTCCAAGCGATGTAGTTGGAAAATCACCTGGGACTGTTATGAATACTGTGTGAGCATTGAAAGCGTATGAACCCAAACAAGCACTTTTTGTGCACACTTTCGGTGATGAAGCAGTAAACGTATAAATTGGAGCATGTGAAGGTAAAGTGAAAAATCAAATAAAAGGTTAACGAGGAACGAATTCCTCGTGGATTTTGAGGCTTTCCTACTATTGGATGTGAAGAAATGTTTTAAATTATCCTTTGTGATTATTTTGTAAGTGACATTAAGGAACGCAATATCGCCCGTGCTTTCTTCAGGTGGCCAAGGAAATGGGATGGGATATGCAGATGGTTACGAGGAACACCAAGCTGTACGAAGGCCTCGTCAGCGTCACGAAACCGATCAAGGATCGGTCAGAGTTGCTCCAGGGAGATAGCTATGTTACCATCTCAAACGTCTACCCCGCTATGCTCTCGATAAAAACGCAACTGGACACCTTGGAGGTCAGCGATATTCTGTTTCCTTTTCCATTTCCCACTTGCTCCGCGATTGTTTTACTTGTTTATTTCTTATTAGATGCAGTCCACGTCGGTATTCAGAAGTTGGTCGCAAGAATTCAATGAACGTTTATGCGCACGAGGACTCCACCGTGGCGAACGTCGCGCGATGCGAAAACAAGGAGTTCAAACGCCGTGTAGCGAAAGTGATTGATCCGAATTCACCAGATTTCCATCCAATTTACGCGGTGGCTACCGTCCTCGATCCGAACAATGCATGCCTGTTTGACAATGGGCTAAAAGAAGTGGCAGAAACTGCACTTCTTTCAATGGTTCGTTTAGTCCTTTCATTTTCATTCGCGTGGTCCATTCTTTTTTTTTTCGTTTTATGCATCTTGCTGTCCCCATAGGGGGCTCTTCGGTCTTGCTGTGAAAATTTCACAGGAAGACATGAGCATTCTGCAGTACACAACGGTTAGGAAGGGTAGGACTCGCAGCAGGTCGCAGACGCAAATGTTCAGTTTAAAGCCTCTTTACTGGCTTGCATACCTTCCTTGTACCTTTGAGGCTCGCGTGGAAGATGAAAATGCAAACAGTCTCGTAGTCGTTGAAACACCAGCAGAACCGCTCGACCATCCCACGATGCTACAGCAGACGGCCAAATCGGGCGATTATGCCAAGATCATCCTCCAGCAGAAGAAAAATATGGTTCACTTTCTATGTTATTTTTTTTAAAGGACATGATTCCTTTTTCACGTAAGTTTTGCCAGGCAGTTCCTTAACATTCGTTCTTGTTTAGAAGAACGCCGTTGGCAGTGATTCGCTTAAGTGCGCAACAGCTACGTACGTTGCGAGCGTGTTCTACGAGCCGCCCGACTCACCTGTCAATCCGATCGCTTACTGGGAAACGGAAAAAAAGGTTGCCTTTCTTGATCAGGGTCACTGAGAGATTCAGACCCGTTACGTGTGGGTGCAGCTCACAGGGGGATATGACCTACTTGAAGGCAGAAGTTTCTGAGCAGGTTGGGGTTATACTGAATACGACCAAGAAATTAACTATAAAATTCATATTTTTCAGGTACATCGTGCTCTGAAAGCCATGGCGCTTCGTGTGCTTAGCACTCCGGCGTCATCTACCCCGGTGGAGCGAGTGTTTTCGCAAGCTGGGATTATCACAGGCGGCAGAAGACTGCGAATGGAGCAGGTGCTTTTAGAAAAGAAACTTTTCTTATATATGAATCGTGCTATGTGGTCTTCAATCCACTGTTAAGCATGTTTCCCTACTATCCTTATTTCGATGTTTTCTGTTGTTAAAAAGGGTAAACGAACATACAGATCTCCTCAGGGCTTTGCCTTTGTTCATGGGAATTCATAAGTCGCTCTCTTGCACATGGCAAACGACGGTGCTATAGCGTATAGGCAGAACGCAGTATGAGAAAACCTCTCGTTTCGGACTACCAATTTTTTTGTCACGACTGTTTACTTTGGGTTCTCTTGCTGATTTCTTCAGTTGTTCCTTTTTGCAGATGGCTTTGTTGTTACTCATTTATGTTACTGATGTCTCACTTGTCCCTAAAATGATTTGTTGAGCTGTTCACATGAAAGTAGACAATACCACAATTTTCAAGAAAAGCGGCAGAAATACAGGAATATTTACTCACTTAAGTTTTGGTCAGATTTCGAAAGTAACCAAACAAAAACCCAAACGACAACACAACTTAAGCTAAATTCCACTTGCAGGAGAAGAATTTTTATACTAAATTCCAGTGTTTATACTTGCGCATTTATTGTGGCTTTCGTGTACAGTTATTGTTTTAGATGCTTTCTGTATTGTGTGTTGTTGTTCTTTGTGGCTTTATGGCTTCCGTATATAGTTGTTCTTTCGCATGCATTCTGTATTATAAATGAAGGTGTTCATACTAGATGTACGCGAAATTTTCCAGTCGTTATTGTCAGCGTTTCTTCTCCTGCTTTTAGCTTTAGCTGTGGGAGGTAAAAGCCGACGTAAGCATTTCTGTATTTCCATAAATGAAGACTCCACTCATATACATAGACCCTACAATGGGCGCATCTCTCTGTCCTTTCAAGGAAGGAGTGCGATTCGCGTAAACATTTGCTTGGGCTTCTGATACACGTACGTGCTGCCTCGCCTTCTTGTTTTGCGGCTCATTCCCCAACTGTTGCAGTTCATGCGGGTGCGATTTTTTTGCAAGT
>JPKZ01000838.1:33110-53517 GCA_000803305.1 Toxocara canis
GGTGGGGAAAAAGAGTAATGTACAACCTTTACCTGCTGGCCCGCATTAATCGAACGACAAATATGCCGGATCATTTCCAAAACAGGGGTTTCATAAGGTAAATAACGATGCAATGTAAATATAGTCGAACGATGAAGCTTCAATTGAACTCAACTCATAAAACTGTATTTCACTGATTACATATGTCTTCACTTATAATATTTCAACTTTATAATTTTCATTTACCACACTACATTATGGATACCACCCACGAATCGCACATAATTTCGGCACTATCCATTAAAAATCAACTTCCAAAGACAGAACACTTACATGAGGTTTTTAAGACGAGAGATCATTTTAGAGCGAGCGTTCCACATTTTGTTACTCTTGTAACTGAATTTAGCGGGCGTATTTTTATCGGCAAAAACCGCATCCGCAAAATCGCTATTCATTTGCAATGCGAAGCTGACCGCTGGCGTCTCTTTCCATATTCTTGCTGTATTATCCTCACACCACGTCAACAATACGTTCTGTACGCAACGCCTGCAACTTGTAAAGTCCGTTTCAGGAACAAACCATTTTCAAATAATTTCGACCAAACGTTAGTCCATTCCCCTTGAATGTCACTAGTGTGCATTATGAAGCCCCGGGACACCAGAAGTCCGCAAACTGCGACAGTGTCCTCTTAGGTTCATTCCGCTCACCTACTCTCTCTCGTTCCTTCCTTACTCGACCATACGTGCTTCCCAAAATTTCTTCAATAACTTTTGTTTCTGTGTTGTGTAAAGCTCGCATACTGTATTAAGGCTTTTGTTATTTCCTATAATTTTTGCATTTTCAATCAAAGGTTCATAAGTGATAATCGCAAGCAAGCATGCCACTCACCGCGACATATATCGGCCAGTTTTGCGCCACTCAAAGCCACACACTGGCATCGGGTGTTGCAAATATGTAAAGCTGAACTGGACGGAACCTGACCTGCTTATCGCATCTGAAACACACGATTATTCCTCTTGCATACGTCATCCAAAACCGACTGTTTAAGCCGCTTTCCTCAAAAATCCCAAGCTTATCATTTGCTGAGAAACTTGTGTGAGAGTGTAAGGAGAATTTGATATGCTTAGTGGTCTCGGAAAACTGGAACTTTCATGAATTACCAAGGAGAAAAAGGAGAGGGGTGGGGAGGGGGGACAGAAGAGGGAGGAGGAAAAAGAGGAAGAGAAGGAGGAGGAGGAGGGGAGGAGCGAGAGGAGAAGGAAAGTGGTTCGAATTCGCTATCGTGATATAAATTACAAAAGAGGCGAACCCCACCATATTCAAGAAAAAATTATCCTCTTTCAACACTGAAATTAAGATTTAAGCAATTTTTCTGGCACTGAAGCCTGGTTCTAATCAACGATAAAAAGTGAACAATGCTTACCTTCTTCTTGATACCATATTTTGACTACGCGATCATTTACGCCACATGTCGCAAACAAGGTACCGTCAGGTGAATAGCGAATGTATTTGGGTGCAGCTGCCAATTCAACAGACCAAACACATTCCCATGCCGCCGGAAACACGTCGGTCGCTTGCGTGTCGTGTTCCTGCAACAGATTGCATATTGGATGCTCACAGCAGCAACATAAAACAACTACTTGCTACTCGTAACTACGACGGCATTCTTGAATCACGAATTAAAGAAACAGCAATTCACTTCCAATAAACCACTACGATAGTGATGTGTTCGTAGCGAAACCCATCAAAACTCGCGCTTAATATATCTACGTCGATCTCGGACCAAAAAACTTAAATTGTAGTTTTTTACTGTTAGACCGACTTTCGTTCGCTGTTCCTACTCGTTCGTCTCGATACAATTTTGATCCGACTGCCCTTTAGAAGTGTGCAGAGCTTCGCCAACCAAGAATGACGAAAGCGAGCCATTTTGCAGAAGAAGACAGAACTAATGAGCACCAATCAGAAGATGGCAGCAGCTGCGAGGAGGACCAATCTGTCGATTACAAAGTTCAACTGGTTTATCCTCCGTTCAATTCTACAGTGAATTCACTGACCTAATGGTACGGTTTGTAAATCTCGATCTTAATACCATCCCTCCTCCGTTGGTGGTCCTTTTACAGCAAACTGTCTTGCAAGAAGCAAATCTGGGCTTTTCCCATCTGCTCCCTCCAAACCCTCCCCTTTCTTCCTCCTTTCAACTTGATCCAATTGACGGACAATAACAAGCGCCAATCGGATTCTATGGGCGAAAATCCATCATCAGAACAGCGTGACACTCTTCACAGCTCGCATTTCATCGTTTCTTCAATGACACTACTTTACAAAAAAATAACCGTGCCTAGTCGACAGTTTTATGATCTTCACTGCAATCCGCAGAAAATCCTGGTCAGCAAGGCACTGACTATGAATATACCTGCTTTGACTCTCAATTATGTCAACCAATGCATTTCCCCTTCCTCCCCCTCGAAAAGGTTTTTCTTCTTGTTGATATTATGTTACTGTGTCGTGCTTTCACAGCGATTCCCTCCGAACACGCTTAGCTAATTATTCCTTTCTCTCGCCTTTCACTTTTTCCTTTTCACGACAATTCTGTGCTGCTGACAAAGCGAACTGCATGTTGGAAATGTTTCGAAATTCTTGCTATCACAAAAGTCGTGAAAAATATTTTCCAAATTCACCCCCAAAAAGCACCTTCTTATTCCAGTTTAATAAATGCGGCAAAATGGTTTAAACAAAGACTGGCTTTTCACTGAATTCCAAATTCAATAATTCTAACAAAAATGAACAGGAATGCTGACAGCTGACTGCGATTAGGATGGTTGAGCGAACAAACGCACACATACCAAGAACACCTCCCGTCTAGTTTCATTCCAAATTTCAAATTCACATTCAAAATACCATGAGTATAGACGGATGAAACATCTCTAAAATCGCTCCAGTCTACGAAAAAAGCTAAACTCATGAAGCCAGTGGGCATTCGAGGCAAAGATGAAGCTCAAAGAAAAGCCCAAACGTTCACGTTAAGGCACTGAACTAGACTGCGAGCTCTGTGACGCCATAAATCCAAAGATCGCTATGCTAGAAGGCCGATATTACTGCACTTCACTGCTGAACAGAAATTGTTATAAAACTTCATAAAAATTAAATACGGACGCTTTGCTGCACCAAACACTTAAACTACTGTAATAAGCTCAAGGAAACAAACAACAAGGAAACAGTAACAAATAAGGATGTCCATAACATGCAGAAGTGGTTGGGAAATATAAAAGGTGCAAAGCACAAGCAAATAATTCGTCTAAGAATCCTTATCAACATAAGAAAACCCATAAAGAATGAAGGCCCAAACATTCAAAGCGGATGCACTGCCAAGCTTTCTGTCGCCAAGATTCAAATCACCAAATAAAGCATGTGTTTGGGATATAGCTGAATATGGTATTCAGGAATTCTCTCATATGTGAAGCGACGATTTCTTCTTGAAGGACGAATACTGGTGACACCTGACGAGAACGACGGTGCTCCAAATTTAGTGGTTTGTGATTTTCCAAAATTTCAGCACTTGCATCGGCGACTGCAAACTTGATACGCAGATAAAGTTCATGCTCATGACTGCCGCTAGTGCAGAAAATAACAAAATTTTAATTGTAAACGATTACTGACGACACCTGACAAGCCAATTACTAACACAAATATGCACCCTTGGCAACCAGCTTTACTATAACGAGCATGTAAAGATCACCTGATTTGAAGGGTCACGTGGATAACTATTCTGAAATACCTCCACAGTTACACGTAACACGTTCTGATCAGTTACAGTAAGAACAAAACACTTAGTCAACGCACAAAACTCCATCCGCACCCATTCCCACACGTAATCACGCGAAAAATCACGGGCGTACGAACCACCCATAATTTATCTTCAACACACACCATAAAAACCGCACAAATAATTCTTTGGAAAGCATTTGGTGATAACTGCAATTATAACTTTTTCGTACAGGAAACGCGATACAGCGTTGTCCGAAAGAGGCACAAGGATGGTTACAAGACAGCGTTCATTACCAAAAAAGTCTAACGGCACGACGACACCTAATATGAAATAATTTCAAAAGCAAATAAAAATGAGTAGATATGTTCACCTCTTCAGATATGCTGAACATAACCGGAGTCTGCATTCGACTGCGATAGATCGCAGCCGAGAGACTGGAGTGTTGATAGAGCAAAAGGCGATTGTCACAGCACACCAACAAACGAAGACCTTCCAGATTCCACAGCACAGGGCCGACGACCGAGTCCATCGCCAGACTCTGTGTTTCGTACCATTGGTAATTCAACTTCTGGAAAATGCAAAAAAAAAAAATGCACTGCGAAATTCTTTGAACCATATCCTCTACAGTCTCTTGAAATTAACTAAGTCTCGCTTCGCAAGCAAATGAAAACGGTTCGGGCTCGGGCAGGTGAGGTCACCAGTAGTTATAAACTGTTCCAACCGATGTCTGAACGCATCAAAACATTTCCTGCAGATGACGTCCTGAGCAAAGGCTAATGTTTGCATGGCTGGAGGTGTAGAAAATCTACCCGGTGAGCTCGAACACGAAAGGAATTGATGCCGAAACAGTGCCAACATTCTCATCGACACAGAAGGAACTCTGTGCGATTGCCACTCTCATTTTTCATTCTTTATTAGGACTGATTCGTAGGACTCGGAAATAGAGGAATAAAGTGTGAACAGAAATGAAATATGAAACTTAGAAACAGAGTATGAAAAAAACTGGCACAGAAATAGAATACCGTGAAAATAAAATAGCGTCAAGTCGTACGGAAATCAGATATGCATAAGAACAAGAATAACATATGAGAGAAGCAATACCGAAATTCGAAGAATTATTTGAGAGTCTAGCGTTAGGATAATCTCCACAAAGGATGCGCGACGTTGTATTATTATAAAGCCGACCATCGATCGATGTTGCGTTGAAATCCAATTTATTGTGTGATGTTTTGACTAATTTTTTTGAAATAGACTTGTAGTCGCGTACTGTGTTACGTTTGGTTGTAATCATGTATTGTAAAGGCATAATTATAATTATTCAAGTCTGAGGCTTGCGACATGAACTTGGGAATCATAAACGATAGCGATGGATTTGTGACGTGAATCGAACTTGTGAACTGCATTTTCGAGCAGTGGCCTGGCCAATCGTGTCAGTGTGACAGTGATCTGGCCGTTGATGCGTCGAACTGTGCGCGCACGTTTGTATTGGATGGACCCCGTCGACACTGAACGGTCAAGACAACGATCAGTTCAACGGTGGTGTTGCGAGTGCTGTCTGTGGTGTATCAGTTCATGACCGTCAGCGTAGTGGTGTTCAGAAGCTGCGGCTTGCAGCCTTTCAAACGCTCGACAGGATGATAGGGGACGGACGGATCGAAGGTGACCGAGGTTGTGATAATCGCATATTTTGCGTATTGCTTGGTGAACACGCAATCCCCAAGAGGAATTAAGTTCTTTAGATAATTTAGTAACTACTACTGACCCTACCCCATTGACCCACAGTCAAAAAACGACAGTTATATTCTACTATATAACAGTCTGATCCTTAACCTAACAACCTTAAATTTCAAAAATATTTGAAGCGTGCAAAAGAGACGCACGTGTTTCAACTTTTCTGTCGACTGACTGACTGGTTCAAACAAGCGTATGAGATTTCCATATGTTGCAGCGATCTGAAATAAACACAATTCGATAAACTTCTAACAACTAACTGATTGCTCAATTTTTGCATTTTCTTTTGGGCAATGAAAAGTTTTTTTTTTTGCTTTTTGGCTTTCCAAAAAAAACTAATTTTCTCAAAAGTTGTGAATTCGTTTCCTTGCCATGAGTTTTAGCGAAACCAAAAAAAAAATCGTCATACATTTCGAATACCACAATCGGAAACAATGGCTTCAAAATGCCCTTTCAGTAAATATTCGTACTGTTCTTCTTCATAGTTTACCATCTTTCAAGTATTATTCGGACAGTACTTTCTCGATGCTGAAACGTAATCGAACTCTGTCAGATTATCGAGAGTTCCTGCTGCACTAGTTAACAGCTTTCACAAACTGATAGTGCCTCTTCCCTTCTTGAAGTGTGAGAATGAAGCGGAAGAGGAAGCGCGGTGTGAAGGCATGCGCAATCTGCGGCAAAACATTTTCTAGTTGTCATGGACGCAGTTGGCCACACTGGAAGACAGAGTTATTCATGCGTTTACAGCTTCTACAGGATACACAAGTTTCGAAGCTTACAACGATTGAATTCAACTTTCAACGAATGTTAATCTAGCCCTGCCTCGCAAAAAAAAAAGATCCAAGAAGAGAAGCCGGCTGTGTATTCAATTACCTTTCCAGAATCGGGGCAACAATTGACGCATCGCACGATACGCTCGGTTTCAAGGCAGGAACCCGGAATCACCTGAACGCGCTCGAAAGACGATGACAATATCACAACATCTGAACCAACCGCACAAACCGTGAAATTAATGCCCTCCACTGAACCGACGGCGAATACATTCTCACCGCGGTTTAGAGCACCGGTTATCACTTGATGGGCACTCATTCAGTGCCGCATCCGTCGCTTTCGATTCCTGAACACAATTCCTCACACAATTCCTTTAACCATCAACCACTCCAGACTAGCATAGCGCAAACGCAAAAATATACAGCCGATAAGACGCGAAGACACTGCTTATATGGTTGCTTACTACGCATTCTGGCTTACGCGATTCTGCACTCATATTATTTTGGGCTGATATCTGCTTTTACAGCGTACAGTTGCGCACTTCATACCCTGCGTTTGCTCTCTTTCTATCGCACCATATCACGTGAATTTACCGCCGAAGCATGAAGACGCTTGTAAAAAAGCATATATTGAAAACAGTGAACAACAATAAAACCACACTGCACGCTCATGGCAACAACAGCTACAAACCGCTAGCTTCCGCTGATCACGGAAATAAACACGCTCCTTACATTGTATTCACAAAAACAGAACCCAGCGTTCTGCACGATTCGCGCGTCACATATATTTTCATCCGCAACCTTACGCAAAAAGCGTCGAAAAAATTGTCTGCAATAATGGACAGTCAAACAGGCTACGACCATTACAAACTTTTGCACACAACGCGGGCAGTGATTGGGCGAATCCGGATCGCTCAGAAGTGATGCAAAGGGAACGATATAAAGTAATTATTCTTTTGACGGATTACTCGAAACTGTTAAATGATTTAAACATTATTCTCATTTACAAAGGCCGGTTCCGCTCGCGGCTGCCAAAGAACGAATTTCTGCTTTTTCGCGTTGCAAAATACTTGAGAAAATCAGTGAGAACGACGACTATTAAGACATAATGCAAACTTTACTAGATGCAGTCTAGATGCCTGAAAAGAATTACTTGCAACCTCCTTCGTGTAATAAGAATGATGCATCATCCATATTCCTCCTCCCCCCAAACCCATCAATTAAAACACTCACGCCCCCTCTTTCTTTCGATACTTTGGCTGCCTGAAATTCACATGACGGAGGAATCACACGCGTAGCACGCCCCATGCGAAGCACCCCAATTTTCAGCAAACAAATGTGATTGATTGATTACTCGATCATAGCTGCGCACAACCGTATGAGCGCAATTCATCCAGTCTATTTGGTCGCTTGCCAGCACCGCTGCATTTCTCTGCTACATGACCAAAGATATCACGCAAAAGCGCCATTGCAAACAGTCACCTGACAATGATGTGAAAGGGACGCTGTACTTGCGCGATGGAACGACAAGTACAGAAACGACCAATGTTTCGGGCACTGTTTCGAAGTACCAAATAAAGTAAATTAATTTGACGCGCAAAAGCGCAACAATAGTGCCAACAATAGTGCCTGTGCACGCAACAGTCTCCCTCTTCCTCCTTCCTTCCCGTCGATTTCACCGACGTGCATGACGCAAACTCCAAATGGGTTCAAATTTTGACGTTGAGAACCTCTTGTTAGTAAAGTGTAACATAAACAACCAAAAGGTGTACCTCATAACCTCTCATAACCTCTAACAAAATCCTCTGCTCAGTGGAAGACCACTGGTTCGTCCGTTTAAATATACCCGCCTTCATAAGAAGTGATTGATATCCATTATTATTATTTTTTTTTAAACAAATGCTCAAAATTCTTGCTCATCTATTTCAATTATTAAATCCACAGACGTATCACTAAGTTCAACGTTCAAATTACAAAATATTAGAAAAAATTACAGCAGATTTGTTAACTTCAACTTGTTAACTTTTTTGCCGAATGTTATTATGTGCTCGTAGCAGATGCGTATGTAGAAATTTTCTGAAGGAAGAGGCATTAAATCCGCATACATTTTAGTAAGTTTCCCCGTTTTTTTATTCTCATATTTACATCTTTATTAAACAAAAGAAATAAAAAATGATGCAAACGACGCTGCAGGCGCTAAAATTTTGATGATTTTATGCTCATCGTTCAGGATTGTTTTTTTTTTTCGAATTTTGTAGCTAAAATTGTAAAGGGAAATTGTTCAGAAATTATCATTAGCTGCAAAAAGTCATCCACTTTATCGGCTAGGTGGTACATTTTTCAAAACTTTCTGTCAATTTGAAAGGTGAGAACTTACTTCAATAATTTCTTGTTGTAATATACGGAATAACCTATTGCTACAGTGCTGAAAATACTTTTTAGTGATGCTGTAAGACTTTGAGTCCTTATTGTTAAACTTCCCCACTGTTATATTATTTTGATCGTTAAGTGACAATAAATTCGTTCTCGCTTCAATACTTTGTAAGTTCTGTCGACTTCACGTTTTTTCGCTACTACGATACCCTGTATGCACAACTGAAGGAGTGGAAAGGAATCATGTAAAACGAAAAAAAAAGACGGAGTTTCAAAAATATACGAAAAAGATGAAACGAAAGAAATAAAAACAAGAAAATGAGACACGGCCATCATCCAAATCCTGCACGAAATTCCGTCTTGAATTTCCGCTATGCATATAGGGTTAGTTTCTCCGTTCACTGTCTACTGCGCTAACCACCATCTTGTGCCTAATATTTTTTCGCATGCGATGACGAACCGCTTTCGAGCTGTATCATTAGTCAGCTTGAGCCATCATTAAAATCAGTGAGAATCGCCCACCAAGCTAACCTTAAGCCTCTTCATGACACCGGCACCGGCCAACCTATCGTCAAACAGCAATAACATTTATCATACCATCACGAAGACTAGTGGCAACCGCTTCTGAGCCAATCTCCAAGTCCGTTCTTTCACCAATACCATGCCTTATACATTCTGCATCTCTCGAACATTCTGCATCAGCGACCAACATGCCAGCTTCTACATCGCTCTGTACGACATTCTGAGCTCGAAAACGCTTATAGCGTCTGGATGGGGGATGCAGATAAAGAAAGGGAGATATGAACAGGTTGATGTTCCCAAACGAACAAGTCGCAACCAACAGTATGGTGAACAGTGGTCGGCCCCTTCAACCAAGCGCTTCAAGGATCATTCAAGGATCACTGAAGCCTGCAGCTTGCAACTTTTCCTAACTGAGGTAATGGTCGAATGCGATGAGAAATGCAAATCAACTAAGCACCTCAAAAGTGGGACCTCCCAGCCAATGACGAAAACGCAAGACACAACGATAGTGCCATGATGGGACTCTAGACGCCATACGACACGTTACAACCCGAATTTCCAAAACCTTTGTACGACCTTTTTGCTTTTTCTTCAACATCTTGTCGGAACTTTTTTGCCCTTTTTTAACATCTTTTTGTCCCAGTACCTCATTAAACACATGGCAGCGATGTGTGGTCGGGTCATGCAGGAGCAGCTGGTTCTAACCTTGCTTTTCAGTCCTTCATTGTAATTTGATAGGATAGAACCTCTTATGAGTTAACTGTTTTAATGATGAAATCACTCATGACAATTTCGCGATCTATTACGAATTTCGATGCGCAGTAAAATGGAGCCGTATACATATAATTCGCTTCCGGAATGTTATTTTAGCACATGAAATGCTCGTGTGTTCTGCAGTTGTTGCCAAGTCGTTCTTACTGTTTACGAATGAATTTATGCTTATGGCATAAATTTATGCTCATATGTATTATAATCTCAAGCATAATGCCACATGGCACTCATAAACTCTCTCATTTGATCCTGAAATACCGGATATAATACCAAGAATTGAATCAGGCGAAAAATTAGTTGTCAGTTTCCACTTTTTGACTCAAATGCCTAAACCAAATTTCCACCTTCGAGGGATATCGTCATCATTTTGAAGAACTCGGAGATAACTGTCTCTTCCGCCTTAAATGCCTTGATATAGGGCTCATCATTTTGATTTAGCTCTACACACAATCCGTTTGCGACCTGAATAAAGCACGACAACATAAACGCTTAGAATATGAACATAATGCAGTTGTCCAATACGATAAAAGGCTCTGTTGCAAACAGTTAATAGTTAAGCTAGGAGGACATGTCGCAGTCGAGTCCTTCTGCATCTCTTATGTTACCGTGTTGCCTCAAATAAAGCCTCCTCCTCAAATGCTGTCTTTACTCCCTTGAGCATGCCGAAATAATCTCCACTGACACGGCCTCCGTCTCTTAAAAGTATTTGGAACTTTCACAGTGAAAAACGCATTAGCAATGATTGAAAAACTAGCCTCTGCATTGAATACACGATCCGCAGGAAATCTATAGACAGTATAACCAGGGAGAGCTATATTCAAGGAAATATGCTCATTCTCTCCTCTTGGAGGACCGCTCTAATCACCCCTTTGCTAAAGCATCCCCCACCTACCTGCGTTGAAAACTACCGCCTGATTAGTCTGACGTCCTCAGTGTGCGAGGTAATGGAGATTATTGTGAAGGATAATTTACTTCGCACCTCCTGAAAAAACAATCTAATTAATCCAGGCCAGTGTGACTTTTTACCAGGTCGATCAACCATTTTCCAAATAATTACCTCCATGTGTGGCTGGATTAGTGCACTTGATGAGAAAATTCAACCAGATGTAGTACATGACTACGCTAAGGCTATCGACGTCATCTGCCACCGTTAGCTTCCGCACAAGTTAGAGGCTTACGGTATTTGTGGTTCACTGTTAAAGTGGATAAGAAGCTTTCCGATAAATCGTTGCTTCACCGTAAAGGTAGGGGATCCCTTCTCCGACTGTCGCCATCAAGTCAGCGGTATCCCTCACGGAAGCGTGCTTGGTCCATTGTTGTTCTTATTATACATAAGCGATATGTCCGATAATTTGTCTCGCACTTGCAAATTGTTCGCAGATGATCTAAAAAAATATGTCGCCCCTTACAAAATCCCGCTATCGATTTTCACATTTTGCAAAACGATCTCAGTGGCTCCACCGCTTGATCTAAATCATGGCAACTTGACATCTCGTACAAGAAATGCCGAGTTCTTCATGTTAATTTCCATCATGAGTGCTTTCTAGGATTAGATAATAAAGTTTTACCATCTGCAGACGATGGGATCCGCGAACTCCCAATCAAGATTTATCCTAATTTGCACTGGAACCTGCATTGCACTGAAGTAGCTACGAAAGCGCTAAAGGTGGCTAAGTGTATCCTACATGCATTGCAACACAGACGCGTTGAACATTATAGTAAAGCATATGTTGTATACTGCCGTCCCATGCTAGAATAATGTATGCAAGCATTGTCACCATATTTGATCAATGACATAAAAATTGTTGAAAAAGTGCAAGAATATTATACTCGTATGGCATTTCGTAAATTGTTCATGGGGCCTTTACACCTGATTATGTGGCCAGGTTGAACATATTTGATCTCCAACCTCTGTAGTATCACCGACTTAAATTTGACCTAGCATTGTGTTTTAGAATTGTCAGAGGTTTCTATGATATACTCCTAAACAGTCTATTTATGCTTCTTAATCAGCGTGAACGTCGACCCCATCGTTATCAGTTTGCATGCAAAACCTGTCCAGCGAACAGTGTCTTCTATTGCTTCCAGTTCAGAGCGGTCCGTGTTTGGAATGAACTTCCCAGTAGAATCGCTGAGGCGCAGAATCTTTCCGTGTTCATGAACCGCCTCGACTCATTTGACCTCAGAACAATTGCTCTTTTAATCTTTGAGTCACATCTCATATGCTTAACTTACTTTATTATGCTGAATGATTTTCCTTTTGTATGTACACATGTGCAACTCATTTACTTGCTATCCTTTGCTCATTACATGCGTTGCTTTAATGTACATATGTGCTCGTATAACCGCATTTATGTCGGCATCTTTTTGTTATATATCTTACTGCCACGCGGTTTTCTTCATTAATGTGAATAAAGACTATTCTTCTTCTTACGATGCAGCAGCAATGACGGGCCAACTGCTGTTTGTTACCTCGTTGTGATAATGAGTCACGAAAGTTCATCTTTTCGACTGTTTTTAAACGAAAACATTCCGAAGGCTTAAAAAATCAGGTAGTTTGGAGAACTGCAAAGGGTGCCATTCAGGAATTCATTGTTGTGGCGGATAATCTTTTCTAATAAAAGGTACTAAATGAAAGAAAACCGCATGAAATTTTCACAGTAATGTAGTATTGCAGCATTCATTAAAAGGAAAGCTTCGAGGGTCGCTCAAAATTTCCACCTCATTAAAAAAGAAAAATATTCGAATTAGCGACTCACTGAAGCGAGGAGATTAGGCTAGTGGCTAAAAGTGAATAACGAAAAGTTCGAAGTTAAATGTCACTAATAAAAGGCCAGAATTTTGTAAATCACTTGAAAAAAAGATGATTCGCTGACTGCTAAAGATAACTAAAGGTAACTTGACGAATTATTAAAGCCGTGAAAATGTCACATCTTGTTGGTTATCCAAGTAAGGAGGGTTAGGAATGACGAGTAACTCATAACTACAGCCAAAACTTTCGAATCTCTGAAAATGGGCAATTTCGCAAACCAAATGAATTGAACGGTACGCAGTCGTCGTATAAGTCAAGTCGTACAGGTAATGCAGCTGATTTTGATATGCTCCTTAAAAAAGTAAAGGCTGACAAAACCATCTCTACCCGTACACCTTATTTTCGATGCCACATTCATGAGAATGCAAGTGGCATTATGCCCACCCACGACTTCACAGTTCCACATTTAGAAGTCGCACAATGCCAATAGCGGCGTTGAAAAACGTTTGCTTATGACGACGGCTACATTATATGCCAGTGTATGCATAATTGAAGTTTTCGAAAAAGCTTCTTGTGCTCCACAATTTACGTTATTTATTGCTTAGTAATTTCCATCTTATAAACTTATAAATTAACTTATAAACGTTATAAAAAAACCTATTAACTTATAAAAATATAACTTATAATAGTTTTTTTACAGTGTGTAATTCTTTCAAACCGATTGAAGGCAAGAAAAGCAGAATCGATTGGTTTTTCGATTGGTTTTTAAATAGAATCATTATTGGTGTGCTAAATTTAGAAAAAGCTGGCAAAATAGGAGATCCGAAAAAAAAAGCACTTTTCGCAATATTTTTTTTCAAGAATGGCTTACAGCCTAGGTGCTCATATGCTAGTGTTATGAAAATTTATGGCGAAACGTATACAGAGTTGGCATACTCCCTCTGCCAACTATATTAAATAATATGCAGTGGAATTGGAGCTGGGAAGTAAACAGTGCTTCTCGCAACACATCAAATTACACCCAGGATTTCGAGTTTCTCCAACCGATTGGACACCTATGGTTTTCGAATACTAATTTACCACCAGGTGTCAAATAGGAAAAGATTACTTCTACAAAATTTCTAATAGAGGAGAGGTGGAGCAGGTGGAGTGGGAGGAGGGGAGCGAAGAGTTGGTGGATAGCAATTAGAATTTTGAGAGAACTACGGAAACTGACTGATGAATGGACGTGATGGACTCTAAACGTTCTGCATTTTCCTGACGAAGAAAATCCATAAGCTATGCAAAAGCATTAAAGCTTTCTTGTCATTCATGCTGAACTCGTTCCTCGTTCCGCTCTTCCGATACATATGATCGACGAATACGTTGGTGTTGAGAGCTGATTTGCAAGATTTCGACGGAGGGGTAATGAATACTGCATGGAATAATCGAACATAATTAACTGTGTGTAAGTTGAGTAGGGGAAGGGGCCGGAAGTTTCCGCACCCATGCTCCCGTGCATATCACTGGTTACGTCAGTAGAGATAATGAAGTAGATCTCTTCCAGTTTTTTTTTTTCACTTGCTTTCTATATACAACGGTCCCTGTAGGTAGTTTGTAAGCACGCACATATGCGCTTGCCTCGACGAAACGAAAATGTCCAAATAAATTATCCATACCAGTTTTTGTTTACGAGCTTAATACAAATTAGGCATGTAAAAAAGCCATTTCACCTGCCTTAGTTTCTTTACCTCTTTCGTATTAGCACAGCATCGTCCTCTGTATTCACGAGTGGATTTCGCGGTTTTAGTACGAAGATTTCACAAAAAGCATTGAGGGACGCATCGCAGCAAATATGAACCCATCAATTAAAACTTCCGATGCTAGTACAAAAAAAGATCTTCGGTTTGAGAGCTGAGAGGTCGCGATTAAAAAATCGAAATGTGGATAGCATGAAAACGAACAATTCACCCTTCGATAAGTTTTCGTATTTGTACAGCTCATTATGCTATTACCAATTTCTACGTGTATTTATGTTGAATGCACATAGTTAGCTGTCAATGTAGCACTAAGACAACACGCTACAATACTGCAAGATGCAACGCTCGAACGAACCCCTTTAGAATGCCCGCTCCTTATCCCCCCCCCCTTCCATCCCTCTCCCCTCCCCCACAACCGCTCAACTGGCCTAAATTCTTTAGTCAGCAAAAAGGATTGAGGAACTTGAAAAAGCTGGTCCCCGACTGCTGCAATCGACTTGTCTATTCACTTGGGAAGTGTGCCTCCATTTGAAAGTGTACGCACAAATCAAGCGGTGCTGCCAGCAGTCTTGCATGCCTCTATCGATTACCGCTATGAAAGCGTCGCCCACATCATCTCTTGTTTGCGTACCCACCAAATCCCCGCCGCGACAATCAACATTTCTGCACCAAATGCTTCAATAATCTAAAATTTCACGTGTTCAACTTCACTAATACATAAAACTGCAATTCATCATTTGATGCGTATCCGCACTTGTATGGCGTATTATGCTACTGCCATGTCCGCGTGTATGCATGTTTTTGCCGGTGACTGCGCATGTATGCATGCATTTGAAGTCGTGAAACATTTGCATCACAGTTATGGAATTTAACAGGTGTAATAAGTGGCTCTGAACCTACGGACACAAAACTATGATGATTGCTTGTTCGCCCTATTGTTCAGCCTCTGCTCAGCTACCTTCTATTAGCTTTATGCGAGCATGCAATATATGTTTAGTTGATACTGAACAGGTTTTGTCTTCAAATGAAACACAATGGCCTTCATAGAGAGAGCAAGTAATACAATGTTTATGGCAAAACAAGAATAAATTATAAGAAACAAGAAGCAAACAGCAAATTCTTAAAGTGAAAATAAATACTACAATAAAAACGTACAAAACCATAATTATGCTTCTTATGTACGCATGCTGTAGCCATACGTCTAGTTTTTGCAATGGAATGATCTGTTATCGGCATCGCAACATATCTATACACTATGCAAACGGTTCGTCGCTTCACGACCAATGGTGAGTGAGCGGCGATGCACTCAAACAAGTCCCGAAACCAAAAACCAACGCAGATAGCAAAGACGTGGAATAAACATTAAATGCACACGGGTACAATCGATAACAATCACAACATCCGACCTAGACTTCTCATATTATGCTCATTTAATTTTGAAACACTGATCCCAAACAAAGCCGCACGTATGCTTAGAGACAAATAAAACATCCTAAGTATCATGTTCTGCGAAACGTAACCATGCTATAGGTCTGCTCTGTGCAACTTTTTTTTTTTCAAACGTTGGAATTCTCAAGCATAAAATAAGCTTTTCCGTCGTTGCCAGCAAAACATCAAATCAAGACTCTTTCCTTCTTTTCACTGCCCAATTCAAATACCATATATATGCAATACCACATATTTACGAAACGAACGCAACTCATAAATGACGATCATTTTTTTCAAAACAAAACAAAAAAAAGAGCCACTTTGCTCTGAACAAAAAGAAACATATTTACGATTACATTCAGCGGGGAAATAAAATAGATCATTCAAGCTAAGTTAATGAACATTAAAAAGTGCGCATGAAGCACAGAAGTGAATTTAATCTTTTGCTTTGTCATAAACAACGAGCGAAAAAAGTGCGGAAATAATTTAAGGGAATTTTCTTTCCAGAAATCCACTGCAGCAATTTCATATTTAAAGACAGAGACACGTTTCGAAAATCTCGACAGAACTCCACCCAAATATGTACGCAACAATGACTAATTAAGTTCGCGTTTTCTTCTTGAATACAATCAATAGTTTATTAGGAAAAAGCGCTTAAAAGCTGAAAAACGTAACAGTCGGCGAAACTGCGATTAAACAAAAGAAATGAATAAATAAAACGATAGAAATGCAACTGGTGCTGTAAACTTTTGCGTGTTGCAGTCTGGCATCACAACAACGAACTGGAAATTCACATCGGTGTTTGGCAATAGCCAGGTTGTAGAAAGGCTAAAGAGTCAAAATGGAAAGGCTCAATAAAGAGGGGAGAGAGTGAGTGATGAAAGCGAATAAAACAAGGGCCAATGCAATGAGATCACGAACCTTTCTGCACTATTCTACGCTGAAGCGAAAAAAGCGTGATGGTCTCAACTTTCCTCTTCAAGTTGATCAACTACCTTAGACTCAAAATGTCCCACAATCCGACTATTACTTATGTTTCTCGGTTACCAGTTTATTCCGTATGCCAATACAGCTGCGTGCTTCCTTCAATCGCTATTCGTTGTGGGCTTCCAAATTTCAGCGCATCAAAATCCTAATTTTTGGAGTATTCAGTTTTTGCGTAGCAAAACCTTTAACAACCACTTTTTCAGTTTCAGCAAGCGAAAGACGCGACCGAGAGGCGCGTTTCATCGGCAACAAACGACCTAGCGCAAATACAGTGAATACCGCACATTTCCAAATTCTAGTCAGTTATTCCTTTAAAATTAAAGGCGAACCAATGTTGAAAACTACTACTGCTCTTATTTCCTGTTTCAATGCAAACAATTGCCTTTTATCTCATTTCGAAAATAATGCGCTTTAGTTTCATTATTTTAACGGAAGAAGAAACTACAGCATCGTAAAAAATGGCTCCCATTGTTCTTATTTTCTCAATCAACTAATTTGAAAAGAACACAAACTCAACATAGCACGAACGAACGCAGTTGGAGTCAACAAAAAAGAAACAGCAGAACAGAACAGATAAGTGGTGATGTGCATGGATCGGATGGGCAAAGCTGATTACATGGCGTAGATGGCGAAACGAGAAACAACCCTCAGAACTGCTCCGACAACAACTCACAGAGGTAGTTGGCCACAGTATCTCGAGAACTGCGGATCGTTAGGCGATACATCTGAATTCATTTATATTTATTCAAAAACAATCTTGTCGGACCGTTACGCATTAAAAACGAAAACAATTCACATCTCCTCCTCCCCGTCAAATCGTCTACCCCTACTCTCACCTCTCCCTCCTCTACTTAATGTCGAGGAACCTCTTGCATATTTCGAAAACGAAATATATAGGCACAGACATAATCGAAGCAAATAAATTCGTAGTCTCGTCCACTATCATTTCAACGTGTTTTGTAACTAAATGCATAGTACTGGCAACCACTACAGTAACTCCCTAAGTGCTTAAATGACAACTTCCAAACAAAAAACCAGAGCAAAGGCAAGTGACGATGAACACGCTCGTTCAAACGGCAAAGCGCCTGTCCCGAAAGCGGAACGCATGAGTTCTCCTTCCATATAAGCGCACACTTTCTACCACACACGAACTTATCGTACCTCAATTTCCTGACCTGCCTGAGACTCCACTTTTAAAATGCATCGATTTCGCGACGTTGTTCTCTTTTGACTTGCGAGTAGCTCCTTCCAATTCAGGGATACTGGGAGTGAGTTAACTCATGTAAGGTTTCTATTTGCTACCGTACAAATCGTTGCAATGAATGTTAACGTGAATAAAAAACGTTTCATCACATTTCAAATGAAGCATAACGAGCAGTAAACTAATAAACCAAAACCGTTTAAAAGAGACGTCTCTTTCTCTGTTTGATTTCGGACATATAGAGATAAATACAGCCCGTCAGAAATTCTATTTGCGTTCTGAACTTTGGACGTATCGATGTATTTCTAAGCTCTTTTCATAGTAACTCTCGCTGCCAATGCTGCTTCTACCATCAAAAATTCGATATCGTTTTCTTCCAAGACGCGCAATGCCAACAGATATAAAGAAGCTCAAACATGATAATTGAAGCTTTGAACAATCGCACAAAAAGAGACGCTCGGAGAGTGAAACGTTGGGAATTCGGGACATGCTGCTCTCAGTGGTTTTTGCTTACACAATGCACAACAAAATAGGACGACAATAAAGAAGTAGCAAGCCGGCTAGAATGTTCCAACACTAAACGGAGTTTGCTACGTTTGAAGTATTTTACCGTCGGTTCTTTTCCATTGCCCTTAGAAATCAGATAACTACAAATGCGTTAGAGCCATTTACTCACTTTGGCTTGTCTGTTCGGTTCAAGTCGAATCAGGGTGCCGATCTGCTGTGCCTTTGTATTGATAATACCAGCGCACACGAAGTTCTCCGGGTTTGGGTCGACGTCGTGCAGCAGTTTCGATCCAACTCCATTCAGCTAAAAACTCGTTCGTGCTCTCTCCACCAGCTGGTCAAAATAAAACGAAAAAATAACATGTTCTCGAACGATGTCTCGGTGACTATAAAAATTTTTGTAAATAAGACGTTCATTTGTGCTGGAAGCTATGTTTTGAAGGAAGTCATTTTGAGTCTCTACTGAAAGGCACTTTTCAAGTCCATAGTGTTTTTGAGGAAATCAGGCTATGGCCAAGAGGAGGCCAATATTTCAGTACTTAGGCAAGAAAGGGAATGGCTATTCGATGCGAAGACTATCGAGGGAGGAGGCCTGTGTCTGCGAAATGCGGTGCTTTGATTAGACCTGGAGTAGTATGACCACACCAATATGTGAAGGAAATTCCTTTATATGTGCATTCTATTCACTTTTCAAAAGTATCGTTCTCATGTGACCCCGATTCCCAAACAAAAATCTGTTATGTGGCGCCCTCAAAACAAATATATGATTATTCAACAGCAACAGATTACAGACACTGAGTACGGAAAAAAATCAGGATCGCTCGATGAACTAATAATTTTCGAATGTTTAGAATGAGCATCCTAACAAACAAAAGAAGTGCTTTAAGGCAACCTTAGGGTAAGAGAAAATTTGCATGAGAACCTCCCTCGACATGAATGACAATGAAGCTAATTAATTAAAGAACCAACTGAAATTAAAGCGCCTAAATGGATTCGACCGAAACATGCGGTGAAAGACAACTGAAAATAAAAAATTAGAAAAAGAGAACTGGTTAGAAGGTAGGAAAAATGAATCGCACATAATTTCATAGGGTGATAACAAGTGCAAAAAAACCAAGCTAAAACTCAATTTCGACAACTGAAATAGCCCAGCTGTTACAAAGACCAAGATAGAAAGTGATTACCTTATTTTTGATTTGTTCAGAATCCATAGGCATCTTGGCCGCAAAGATTTTTTGGCTCTCTTGAGCTGGTCTGAAAAAAAAAACATCTAGCTATACTTCAGTTATAATTCGCAATGAAAAACTACAAAACACCATTGAGTTGTGTATCATCACCGCGTGATGATAATTTCAAAATAGGATTTTGAAATCTACTTAAAACTTCCTCTGATGATGTGACTTCGCTAGAATGCGTCTTACACCTATATTTCAGCTTTGAAAAGATCCAGTTCACCTTGACGTTCCCCAGACTACTTACTTTCACAGTAACCACATTTCACTTACGTTTAGAGACATATAGAAAACAGGTAACATCAACAAAAAGCCTATATAAATCGCGTTTTTAAGACCGCACTCATAACTAATGCTTATTGGAGGCAAAAATCCGTTGCAGCACTTAAAGGCCACGTTTCAAGCAAAACTCAAACGTGCATTTGAATTCGCTTCACTCCGCATTTTCTCCCTAAATAAATACTTTGTTCCAGCTTGCCATTACAGCTGTTCACGTCTCCCTTCGTTGCTTAACGTTTCGTTCATAGCAGATTGTTAATCCACGACATCGATTAACATCATACCATACTGCTCATCAGCTGTGTTCCATCAACCCTTCTGTAGAACTGTTCAGTCATCTAACGTCTCCAAATTCACAAATCCCTTCCCC
>JPKZ01000838.1:59606-74536 GCA_000803305.1 Toxocara canis
GGAGGTTGGGGGGGGGGGGGGGGGGGGGTAAAATACTAAAGGAAATTCCGGACAAGGTTTCTCCGGAGATAGCGCTAAATCTGCTTAAAATAAAATGAATTACGAAAAAATAGCAGTTAGCAAAACCACAATCTTCTATAATAGGTGTCGATTTTGCAACCATCATCTTCTCTAAGATGCGCGGCAATATGTTTGGCCAGCTCTACTGACATTAGGCCGAAAACGTTGTCAATTCGTTAATAACTTTCCATTTGAAGGAAGCGCAAACTGCTTCAAATGAGTATGAGGAGAAAATGAGAATCCACCTACGTCAAAAATGTGACAAAAAAAGTACCGTAGCTAAAACGTCGGGCGACGCAATGCGAGAAAGCTGCAGATATTCAATTGCGCGCTGTTGCAGTTCCGCATCTGGATTACGTAGGTTGTGATCATTTCGGAATACCTGAAGAAAAAAAAACCAATTGAACTGCTAGAAAGGTGAGAGATTGACTGAAAAAGTTTGGCTTTCAGCAAGCCGACTAGGCAACCACACACTAAGCCTCATTAGGCCCGGCTACTCTGCCTTACTCCCTAGTAAAGGACAAAGCAGGGCTCTATTAAATGTCAAATGGCCATACCTGGATCCAAATGTTTGCAAAACTTGACCTTCACTAGCTGCCTCATCTTGCAATCGAACTTTCTGTTTCCCGCATTTTTTCTTCCGTTTTGTCTCTTTATCTTTCCGTGTAATCGAGCTGTGATTTGCGACTTCGGTCCCCCCCTTCCCCCACCTGAGATGCTCATCTCCTGTTTTCATACATTTGAATAAAGCGATGAATGAGGTAAAAAAAGACCTCTTGGATGGTTGCTTTGATCTCTGGGAAGAGATTACAGAATTTCACATAAGTCGAAAGCAGCAAAGACCTTGTTGCGATTGAGCACAGATGATATTTACTGTGGAGTAGTTCGAACTGCACCTGTGCACTGAAATCAAATAAAGCTAACGGTGCTTCTCCGACTAAACCACAGTTATTAGTTTGGCCTATTACCATTCAGCCATTGCTTCTCAGCCACGTTCTGCTGAATCTTCTGCACCATGAAACCGTATACTACCATGTTATGTAATACAAGGGCATATGGTATATAAGCGAATGATAATCATTTTGACAATACGTATCTGAGCTAGAAAAAAGAACGCACAGCTGGAATGCAGAAAGACGGATTTCTTCTAACTTTTACCGCATTTCAGAATCGACTTTTGGATACGCTAAGCCTACTGGCAAACACAAAAATAATTAAAAGCAAAATAAACGATAACGCGGAAAGAAATCACAAAAGAAAAGCTTATATAAACGGTGTGATCTTTTATTGGCCTACAACAGCCGCAACGCCCTGCGCTCTCTTAATATCGAGGTAATGCTTTTCCTAGTGCATCTTTTTCTTTTTTATATTCCATCACTTTCAGCTATTTCAGAACGCGACTCCTTTCAATCGCCCAGGACGGTAAAGCTGCAAGCAATAGCAAACTTTGACTACACTGAATACATGCATATCGATATTGCCATAAAAGATGAAGATACGCAAAAAAAAAAAAAAACCGGAAAGATCTAACATGGAAATATGAATAAGCGCAAAAAAAGAACACCACATACCTCGAACGCGAGTCGCCAGCGATCAGATTGCCGAATTCGCCCAATATGTAACCGCCAACCTTTACCATATTTTCATGAGATGCAGGCCGCTAAATGCCAACAATAAGACAACACTCAACTAAGCGCACACAAACAACAAATAAACAAACAATCCCAAAAAGACTAGAGAATGAAAAAAGACATGCCCATTACATAAAAGATCCAGTCAGCTGTAGGTTATGACTGGCAACAGCTAACACTTCAGTATCATAAATATAAATAGCTAACCGTTCAGAGCTATAAATATAAACAGCTAACCCTCCAGTACCGTAATATTATAACTCAACTCGCTCAGTTAAAATTGAGGATGAAAAAGTTAAACCAGACTGCAATGATAAAATAACAAATGTGTGCGTTATATTAACAGTTTGCTGATGAATATCAGCTGCAGAGTAACGAATCTCGCAATGCTTCCTCTCACTTATTAACAAATTCCTGCTTATTCAACGTTCTGGCGTCTATTTACTGTGCTATACCATGCCAGTTGTTTTAAGGCAAAAAGTCAAAAATAAATTTGCAATGAACATGCTATACCTGCAATGCTTCAAAAACCGTTTTAGCGGCATATCCTTGGACATCTTCTCGATTGACCACGATCTGTATAACACGATACCAAACTTCTTCAGAGACATAATCGCCGGCGATACGAATCAATTTCAGAATCACGTCCACGTACCACGTATAGTCTGTTGCATACTTCTCGGCCAAAATTGCAACTTTGAGTACCTTGAAAACATCCGACATATAAAAAAATACGTAACTCCCAACCCATCAAATGACTAGCAGGATTTCTTGGTCCACCTTTAAAAAAATGTGCAGCTTAAATGTTAGAGGATGTGTGCAAGAGACTAATGCAATTCTGCAGCGCTATCAAACATTCAACAAGAAATTCAAATCAATTTTTCTAACCTTTACTCGCTGCACCCCAAAAATGACGGCTTTAAATTTACTAGTAGAAGTTCGATTAAAGGAAAGAATGGCGATAACGAGAAGTTAGGGATAAAAGGATAATGTCAGGAACCTTATCCAATTGTTTCATTTGGTCCCTAAATTCATCACATTACTGAACAGAAGAAGAAGGGTTAATGAACTTAACTCGCGCCTGCCTCCCCTGCATTCATAGACAGCACCTGTTCTCTACTCCCGCCTCAGAAGTTCTGCTGCCTAGACGGTCTTACTCTCTCCTCCGTCGAATACTCCCTTCCCTTGCAGGATCGATATGGTGTCATGTTTTACAGGCAGCGAGATGGAGGGGGGGAGGGGGTGGAGAGGCAGGAAAAGAAAACGGGAAGGAGTGATGGCTCCCAATTCTCTTCCCTCCGACCCTCTATATGTGAGCTATCCAACACTGCATCATTGCCCCACGACCACGTACAAAGGGAGGAGAAATAAACCGAGAATCCCTTCCTACGATGAGTCCAAAAATGCATAGAGAGAAAAAAATCCCACCACCAACATGAGTACAGTAGTTCAAAAAGGGAAGCTGGTAATTCGGACTAAATACGCTCTTGTCGACCACCTAAGACAAATTTACTTTTGAAAACTCATAATCAGAAGATGTCCTCTTTCTCACTTTTGCAAATTCCGGTCCTTTCGTCGCTCTTCAACGTATGGTCTGGTCGAAACAATGCCTTCTAATGAGATGATTTTATAGAAGTAGCTACTAGTAAAATCACCACAACAAAATTTTAAAAATGGTAACACTGTTATGGACTTCAAGACATTCTAACCATGACACTTGCCTCTCAAGCAAAACTACAGCTTATGCTTACACACAAACAATAAGCCACTCATCACGGCCATGCTGCTGTGACGAAATAGCACGAGAAATACATCTTAAGAACGTATGCCTCTCTAAGCAGCTGAAATTGCGTACTCACGACCCCGATCCCTAGAATCTGAGTTGCAAATGGACCCATAATACTATTTTTATAACGGTGGCACAACAGAGACTTCAAAAAGTCCTATTTCAATTCAAAGTAGGTGTAGCATATACTTGTAAAAATCATCCAGAAACCATAAGACGATGGAATGCACGGTACGATGGTACGTATGACGATCAAAAAAGCACACATAAGAAACCTCCATTGAAAAAGCAAACAAAACAAAACAAAACAAAACAATGCGTACCATTTCTTCCCTGATTGAATAGTCCGCAGTCTCCAAGTAGGATAACATTTCAGAAACAATTTCTGCCGCATTTGACCTGAAAAAAAAAAGATCACTAATAGATATCGATATGAACTGCTCACCATCGCCGACTATAAAAATCGTTCGGTAAAATTCTCCGAAGCGAAATCGTGTCAAGATGGTACTCAGAATTTCAGAATGAACTGACATGGGAGATTACTGTGAAAATGACGGAGTTTTGCAGAAAAAATTTTCCAGTAAAAGAAAGCTAAACTCGAAATTTTCTAAACGCAGGGAAGGTTTCCTCAAAAATATCTCTAAGGATCGGGAAAATTTATCACTCAAAACCCTAGAGGTCCGCCAGAAAGAGAACAAGATGTAAACAGTATTAACGACGAGACACTGAAGACAAAAGTAGAACATGCCGGTCACACATCGCATACAGCAAGTCAACAGCTCTCTGCCGAACAGAGACGTCCCTTTCTGTTTTCAGACTGCTGATGATCGTCTCCTGATGACGTTTCACTGCTTCGTGTGAGAATTCTGACGTCGCCAGCAAACACATCGATTCCAACGCCAAATATCTTAATACGATGACTGTCTTCCCATAAGCCATTACATATCTTCCTGACTTTTTAACTTCCTCTAGAAAGCTATGAAGTCCATAGTTCTAGCCAGCCTTATTCAACGTGATGGGACATTCTAGTGCAAATAAGAAAATGGTAGGACTGTAGATTTGAAAGCCGTCAATTTATTTTAAGTAAAAACTGTACCAGATCAAATGTGAGTGTGATTCAGTAAACCTACTACGATCACACTTCACCTACATCTGGGTAAGTTTACTTATCCGTAGCCATTTACAGTCTTAAGTGAACAACGAAATAAATACAAAAAAAAGACAAACCTGAGGTTGGTCTCACGGTGCGAAAGGAATGTTCCCAGCTGGTTACAAGCGCGTACTAATAAACTCGGCTCCGAGTCCATGTGAATGATGAGCGCAATTGATTCGAAAAGCACCGCATTTTTGGCGTTTGAATGTTGTACCTTCTTGGATTTTGGCGCATCCATTGCCTTGTTCAAAATACCTTCCAAGCACTCCATCAAACGCGATTTATTGCTGGGATCCTCTGCAAATAACCCACCTCAACGGCAACTCCGACAGACGACCCCCTCCCCTTTCAAATGAGGGAGGGGAGGGGGGGTAGGAACAGGAAGGGCAGAAGACGAGGAGAGGGAGATGCTTCAGTAGAACACGAATAAATGATGTCGCTACGCCGCAACGCAAACTGACTAATTTCAGCAAATTGTTCATCTCATCAGTCCTCTATTACGTCATAGCCACGGTGACTTACATGGACACTGCGATTCGATACATTTATTTCCAAACGCCCATATTTTTTTCCCAAAGATCAACCATCGATCCAGCGACACCATCGAAAGACTTTCAGTAATGATAGCTCAAGACCAATACCGGGATAAGTGCTCGACCTCGCTTTTAACAATTATTTGAACAAATTAAGTGAGCTGAAAATTCACCTGGAGGTGGATAATTTTGGAGCAAACGCAGCAGCTTGACACATAGCCATGGAGCCGGAACAAAGTAGTAAGTGTAATCTTGTAGATCCGTATAGCCTGAGGTCACAATCTGCAATCAACGCTATATCATAAACAGAGCTATAAAAGTGGTCGCTGTATCCTAAGCTCGTGTTAGGAAAGATGATCTGTGAGACGATTGGATCTTCTCTCGCTCCTTCTCTCTCTCCCCCAACGTTCGATCTTCAGGTTTCAGCAGCGAGCGTTTGCATCCGAGTATCGATATGGTGTCATGTTTTACAGGCAGCGAGATGGAGGGGGGGAGGGGGTGGAGAGGCAGGAAAAGAAAACGGGAAGGAGTGATGGCTCCCAATTCTCTTCCCTCCGACCCTCTATATGTGAGCTATCCAACACTGCATCATTGCCCCACGACCACGTACAAAGGGAGGAGAAATAAACCGAGAATCCCTTCCTACGATGAGTCCAAAAATGCATAGAGAGAAAAAAATCCCACCACCAACATGAGTACAGTAGTTCAAAAAGGGAAGCTGGTAATTCGGACTAAATACGCTCTTGTCGACCACCTAAGACAAATTTACTTTTGAAAACTCATAATCAGAAGATGTCCTCTTTCTCACTTTTGCAAATTCCGGTCCTTTCGTCGCTCTTCAACGTATGGTCTGGTCGAAACAATGCCTTCTAATGAGATGATTTTATAGAAGTAGCTACTAGTAAAATCACCACAACAAAATTTTAAAAATGGTAACACTGTTATGGACTTCAAGACATTCTAACCATGACACTTGCCTCTCAAGCAAAACTACAGCTTATGCTTACACACAAACAATAAGCCACTCATCACGGCCATGCTGCTGTGACGAAATAGCACGAGAAATACATCTTAAGAACGTATGCCTCTCTAAGCAGCTGAAATTGCGTACTCACGACCCCGATCCCTAGAATCTGAGTTGCAAATGGACCCATAATACTATTTTTATAACGGTGGCACAACAGAGACTTCAAAAAGTCCTATTTCAATTCAAAGTAGGTGTAGCATATACTTGTAAAAATCATCCAGAAACCATAAGACGATGGAATGCACGGTACGATGGTACGTATGACGATCAAAAAAGCACACATAAGAAACCTCCATTGAAAAAGCAAACAAAACAAAACAAAACAAAACAATGCGTACCATTTCTTCCCTGATTGAATAGTCCGCAGTCTCCAAGTAGGATAACATTTCAGAAACAATTTCTGCCGCATTTGACCTGAAAAAAAAAAGATCACTAATAGATATCGATATGAACTGCTCACCATCGCCGACTATAAAAATCGTTCGGTAAAATTCTCCGAAGCGAAATCGTGTCAAGATGGTACTCAGAATTTCAGAATGAACTGACATGGGAGATTACTGTGAAAATGACGGAGTTTTGCAGAAAAAATTTTCCAGTAAAAGAAAGCTAAACTCGAAATTTTCTAAACGCAGGGAAGGTTTCCTCAAAAATATCTCTAAGGATCGGGAAAATTTATCACTCAAAACCCTAGAGGTCCGCCAGAAAGAGAACAAGATGTAAACAGTATTAACGACGAGACACTGAAGACAAAAGTAGAACATGCCGGTCACACATCGCATACAGCAAGTCAACAGCTCTCTGCCGAACAGAGACGTCCCTTTCTGTTTTCAGACTGCTGATGATCGTCTCCTGATGACGTTTCACTGCTTCGTGTGAGAATTCTGACGTCGCCAGCAAACACATCGATTCCAACGCCAAATATCTTAATACGATGACTGTCTTCCCATAAGCCATTACATATCTTCCTGACTTTTTAACTTCCTCTAGAAAGCTATGAAGTCCATAGTTCTAGCCAGCCTTATTCAACGTGATGGGACATTCTAGTGCAAATAAGAAAATGGTAGGACTGTAGATTTGAAAGCCGTCAATTTATTTTAAGTAAAAACTGTACCAGATCAAATGTGAGTGTGATTCAGTAAACCTACTACGATCACACTTCACCTACATCTGGGTAAGTTTACTTATCCGTAGCCATTTACAGTCTTAAGTGAACAACGAAATAAATACAAAAAAAAGACAAACCTGAGGTTGGTCTCACGGTGCGAAAGGAATGTTCCCAGCTGGTTACAAGCGCGTACTAATAAACTCGGCTCCGAGTCCATGTGAATGATGAGCGCAATTGATTCGAAAAGCACCGCATTTTTGGCGTTTGAATGTTGTACCTTCTTGGATTTTGGCGCATCCATTGCCTTGTTCAAAATACCTTCCAAGCACTCCATCAAACGCGATTTATTGCTGGGATCCTCTGCAAATAACCCACCTCAACGGCAACTCCGACAGACGACCCCCTCCCCTTTCAAATGAGGGAGGGGAGGGGGGGTAGGAACAGGAAGGGCAGAAGACGAGGAGAGGGAGATGCTTCAGTAGAACACGAATAAATGATGTCGCTACGCCGCAACGCAAACTGACTAATTTCAGCAAATTGTTCATCTCATCAGTCCTCTATTACGTCATAGCCACGGTGACTTACATGGACACTGCGATTCGATACATTTATTTCCAAACGCCCATATTTTTTTCCCAAAGATCAACCATCGATCCAGCGACACCATCGAAAGACTTTCAGTAATGATAGCTCAAGACCAATACCGGGATAAGTGCTCGACCTCGCTTTTAACAATTATTTGAACAAATTAAGTGAGCTGAAAATTCACCTGGAGGTGGATAATTTTGGAGCAAACGCAGCAGCTTGACACATAGCCATGGAGCCGGAACAAAGTAGTAAGTGTAATCTTGTAGATCCGTATAGCCTGAGGTCACAATCTGCAATCAACGCTATATCATAAACAGAGCTATAAAAGTGGTCGCTGTATCCTAAGCTCGTGTTAGGAAAGATGATCTGTGAGACGATTGGATCTTCTCTCGCTCCTTCTCTCTCTCCCCCAACGTTCGATCTTCAGGTTTCAGCAGCGAGCGTTTGCATCCGAGTGAGGTCACAATCTGCAATCAACGCTATATCATAAACAGAGCTATAAAAGTGGTCGCTGTATCCTAAGCTCGTGTTAGGAAAGATGATCTGTGAGACGATTGGATCTTCTCTCGCTCCTTCTCTCTCTCCCCCAACGTTCGATCTTCAGGTTTCAGCAGCGAGCGTTTGCATCCGAGTGAGGTCACAATCTGCAATCAACGCTATATCATAAACAGAGCTATAAAAGTGGTCGCTGTATCCTAAGCTCGTGTTAGGAAAGATGATCTGTGAGACGATTGGATCTTCTCTCGCTCCTTCTCTCTCTCCCCCAACGTTCGATCTTCAGGTTTCAGCAGCGAGCGTTTGCATCCGAGTTGCGGCAGCCGAACACTGCCAAAACGGTTTCGGTAATTCTCGTGCCACAAGCATTAGTTGCGGGCGGCAGAGATACTCCCAAGTCCGGAGGAGATAAGAAGGCGCTGGTCATTAGAAACCGTTTTCTGAAAAAATTGTTCTAAAAAAAACCTGTGTTCCGCCAACGAGACAAAAAATTCGGAACCTGCTCAGTGAAAATAACCCATATTCGTCATATAAAAACAAAAAAAAAGAGCTGAAAATTGAAAACTTACTCGACTCAGTCGAGATATTGCCAGAGATATGCATCCCTTGTATTCTTCGGGCCACTTTTTCGATAGCGCTTCTATTAGTGACGCAGCCGACGTTACAACTCCCTAATCAAAAATCAGCGTTATACTCGCAAACAGCTAAACGACACTACAAAACATCTCAGCTGCATACTTAACATAACGAGTGCAATGTAAAATTCATACCGCTCTCAAAAAACCTGTCCCTCAGATAACTGCGATTTCAGCGCCGTCAAAACTTATCCATGCCTCCAAATTTTTGAGGTTCATGCGTTTTTCCTTCTCCGGCACAAGAAATCGATTTATTTGGTTTAGTAGACAGCAAAAGTATGTATTCTTACTTCCTCCTTCTATTTTATTTACGGCTTATGCGTTTCTTCTGAAATTCAGCCATATCCAGCGTACACCCTATCTCGACTGGATACGTTCTGAACCTATTTTAACACCTATGCAGGTATTCATACTTTTATAAACTCAGCCGCGGTCATCGCACACGATATATTTGCCGATAAGTAATCAGTAGGCCTGAAAAAGTGCTAGTTCCAAACAACCGCTGAAAGTACAATAGTACAAATCAGTTTTTGAACTCTCTAAATGGTCGCTTTACCCTCTTCGCAACGACCACTTCACCATTTCAGTGTTTCATTTTTCGCTCTCGAGCATCATCATTTCTGTACTTGCATACAACATGGTCATACAAAGTATTCAGCGGACACCACACATAGAGGCTCCAGACTCTTCAATTATCTTCATGTCTTAAGCAGTACACTGTTCTTTACGACAATGGGAAGAATAACATATTATTATGATTCAGTATGGTTCGGTTATTGATAAAAAAGAAAAATTCGCCGTAAAACTCTGTCAAAATGAGGTAAGGTAACTCTAACTTTTGCGATCTGTCAAAGGGTGGAGCCGATCCGAGACAATTCGGGAAACAAATACTTAGTGATGGCAACAAAACAAACACTCGTTTGCAACGGCGAATAAATGAACAAATAATAAAATAAATAAACAGTTACAAGATGTTGATCATTGAGCAAATGAACAATGCGTGACGCATATTCGTTAGGCGGAATCACGTCCGGACAAGTGCGAAATAATTTCAACAAGCACAGTGCTGCACTCTGTTTCACAAAGTCGATGGTATCACTGAAAAAAAAAGACTGTAATGCTTACCAGAATAGCCCTCTCCAAGAAATGTGTACTATATTTTTTGAGATATTTTATAATTTTCAGTGAAATCACAGCTTTTACAAACGTCAACATTTGGAAACAGGAGTAAAATAAGCTGATCTTTCGGAAAAACTCGCGATGACATACTGAAGCTATTTGCAGGCACGCTTGCTTGACAGTATCCCATTATAAATTTAACCGTTTTATGGCTTTCCTGGAATCGCTTCTTAAATGAACTTTGCTGCATCACAGTCACTTCGTCGAGACATTACGCCGCAAATCACACTTATCATAAGCACTTTTCGTATAAAGTGATCACGGTACAGCCATACAGGCTCCAAAAAAGGCCATACTATGACTCCGATAAACAAGTTTAGGCTGCTCAAACGCACCTACACTTTAAACGCCTTCCGCATAGGTAAAAATGGCACTAGCTAAACCAGAAGTTAGAGATACCTTTAAGTTCAACGACTTCTAAAGTTTGTAAAAAGCGCCCACCTCTCCCCCACCCCTCCGCCTCATTACAGGAGTTGTCCGAATCGATAACTGTAGGAAGACGATGACTATGTGAAATTAGCTACGCATAAACCACCACCTCATATAATCCCGGACAACACTGGCATGCTTTTAATCAATCCAACAATGTAATTCGCCTTAAACGTTATCATACACTATCCACTTTATAACAAAGTCAATTTGGGGGAACGTCAGGTCGAGTGAGACAAAACAGTAGCACGAGGCTGCAGCAGTTTATCTGATGCCAAAGCAAAACGCGTTCAAAAGTCATCAACCGCAGCTTGCCAGAAGTAATGATAACATCACAGATATCGTTCATTACCCACTACATGTATCAATAAAGTTGCATCTTCAGTTACTTACATCCGCACAGTTTATACGCGCAGAGGTGTAGCGAAAGTACTCGGCCGCAGTTTTCGCCCTGGGTCACCCTGGTATCCGAGTTGTTCGAGGATACAGGACGCTTTCACCATTGCTCTGCTCGAAAAAAAAAAAAAGAAATAGCAACGATAAAAAAGATCCGAATCAAACGGGCTAGCTGAAAACAAGCAAAAGAAACCCCGAGACGAGCAGTTTTGGCAAATCCTGAGCAAATGCTTCAGCCATATCCTTGCTTCCAATATTCGAGATGCACTGAAGTGCTAGATTCACATGCACAGGGTTACGCGATTGCAAATCATTCTTGATCGACTGGATTATCAACTTGATCAAATCGGAGTTGTTGTTTATTAGCACCGATATAAACAGGTAACCCTGAAAGGAAATTCACTTATAAGGCAAAAAACAGCCGAACTCTTCAATTTCTAAAGCAAATACGAAAGCGCGCAGAAGATAAATGAGTGTATTTTTAACCAAGCAGAAGAACAAATTGCTTCACCTGGGAATTAGGTGAGAATTGGCTGCAGTCCTTTCGCCTCTTTCCAACATTGGTTGTAACGCACTTTAGAGAACCGCAATTCCCGAAGAAAACCTTTTCTTTCTTTTAAATTCATGAGTAGGCAATATAAATTATTTGATAAAAACGATAGCAGTTCAAAGACCAAAACAGCAAAAAAAGAAAAAAAACCATTAATCCATCCAGCTTATCTTTGTGATACTTGACGGTTTTTGTCCCATCTGAAACAACCTAGAAAAAGGAAGGCATCGTGGTAATCTAAAATATTTGTGCGCACATTTCAGCGCATGTTTACATATCGCATACAAAACGTCTAGCGACGAGTTTTTGCTATGGAAAGGAATTGGTAAAATATCGAAGTGATGATATCATTAGAACAATACATCGCTTGTTGGAAATGACTGCATTTCTGTCATCCCATTACTTACGAACACCTTCAAATCGTTTACGAAATTTTCACGAATGAGAAATGAATTCAACTCGTTATTTCTCCTGTGTATGTGGACCTGAATACATGTATGCGCTCAAACAAATATCACGCATCGTATGATACTGAATAATGACAGTAAGGAATTCCCCTCCAAATTTCTAAAAATATTATGGATTCCCATACGAAGAAGGCCATTAAGAATGGTCTGAACAAAAAATCTTCGCTTCCGCATGATCCGCACCTCAAATAGCCTGCTATCCCTTAGAAAGCCAGAATTTCATAGTCCTGGGGGCCGCTACTCGAGATAATGCTTTATGCTAGAAAGGAACAAACGTTCCTTAAATGATCATGGATGGACGCAATCAATGAGACATTATCCACTTATTACACAAAGACAACAGCTGCATTTAATTTAGTCTATCGTTGAAGCAATGCAGCCAAATGTGTCAAACGTTTTGACTAAATGAATAAATCGATATTAAGTAAGTGGCATGAACTGCGTTGTACGCACGAGAGAGTTTACTCAAAAAATCACAAAAGAACTAACAATCTGTTTTTCGGTGTACTTGTTCGAGCTGAGCAAATTAGTTGCTTCCATGTGCCCAAAATCAATATCGTTTCCAAGAAGGAAGATAAAAAGCAGCTTACATACGTACTTCTTCTTCTGATAGCCATCTATCATCTTGTCACCTGAAAAAGCTTCCTATCCATTATTTAAAAAATACATTCCATTAAAAAACCAAAAACCGCATCAACATACAATGCGGACAAAGATTTTGCAGATTTGAAAATGTTTTCAGAATTGCATAACGTCAAATTCAAATACAGCAAGCGCTCGAGGCGCTATTGGGCCGGCAAGATTACCACATCGAATAAAAGTCTGACAGATATGCGAACGCACATCAACCCCAGCAAACCAGAACGTATTGTAACACGTACAGTAGACGAACCATACAGATTAACTTTATTCTCTTAAAAGTGTTTTTTTTCTGCGGCTTTTCTTCTTTCCCTCATTCTCTTTCTCTTTGCCCTTCATTTCAAACAGGTGGCAACCGTAGTTCGAAATCGAGCTACAACTTGTGACTATCACTCGACAAGACGCTCTTTGCATTCTAAACGCATCTTAGAAAGATATCCATTTCTCAAACACTCAGAATTTCTAGACGCTCGCAATCACCCCATCTTCAGGTTCCCTTTTGTTACGCTATGCCGCCTACGTCCTTTGCTAGACTGACTCCCGGACAGTATTTATAGTCCCGCGCAAGAAGCAAAAGTAGACGTGAAAACGCGTCAGAGTGAAATTACATCTTACAAAACGAACAATCAAGCTGCGGGTTGCTGCCTAGTCATTATGAAATCTAAACTGTACAAGCAAAATAATTTAAAGTGCATAAAACCCTCTGAAAGCGTTCATTGCGTTATTGCAACGCTCCTGAACTCCTCAGTTTTTCAAACAGTCGGAGAATATGGTATCCTTAATACCGCATACTGCTTCAGAACTCATCAAGATTGGAGTAAAAAACCAGTTGAAAAGGATCGAAAAACTTATTCGACAGGTACCCTTAAACATGAGACAATACCCTTAAATTTGCTGCGTATGTTAGCCAGTTCTCGATTGATCCTCTTCAATTCGGCCTCTTTGCTCTTGCAATTGCGAATATCCGAAATGAAAACAGCCAAACCGCGCATACCGTCACCCTTCACCGCTGGCATCTTGAAATGGTGCCGACTTCAATAAGCCAATTTAAAAACCCCTCAAGCACTTCACCCTTCGCTTCGCCTAAAAACACATATCAACATACTTATCTGATTTCGCTTCGCAAAAACTACCAATGAGCAAAAAAAACATGAAACAAATCGATGCATACGAGACTGAGACAGATGATCGCTCACTGCTGTTGACATCAAACTATATAGGTCTGGCTCATACGTAAAGCAGCGTTAGTTGCGTGGGTTTTGCACTGCTGCACTTCGAATGAGTACTTCATTGATTATGTCTATATTTCGTCACTCGGTCGACTATTTGAGAACTGCCTCTAGGCAACGAAGCGCTGTCAATTAGTTAACGACATTACGATCAGGATAATCGATTCGTAAGGCTATTTTGGCCCTCTCTATTCCTAAAATACAGCGCTAAAATCTGCACAAGTTAGACTACTGCTTGGGCTGGCTGTCTCCAGGATCGCCTAATGAGCGTAAATTTCCGACCGTTCTACTGGTTACGATTGCTATATTGCTCTCTAGGATGGCAATCTGATCAGCGTGCTCGGATTCCCCATTCATGAGTTTTCTTCCATTATTTACTGTTCACACATAAAATCAGCCATTCAAACGAAAGGCCCCAACGTTAGACCAAAGCGCTCCACAAATAAAAACAAAAAACTTCCGAGCAAACAAATGGTACACACAATGGCAAAATGCCCGCTGTGTTACTTTAAGTACTTGTTAAATACTAGCCCGGCCAAGAAAACAACTCAAAGGCAAGTGGGAAGTGTTTAATTCAAGAGGCAATAGATGGGCTGTCAAAAAAAAATTACATCGACAACAGCCTATGACGCTTCATTTCATTCTATGCAATTCAGTTACGAACTTCGATTGTTCGCTTAAATAAATTCAAATTTGTGCAATCGTAATTCACGTGTTTACTTGCTCATGGTCATGTGAAAGCGTTGAACGAAGCTTGTTCACTTAACGATAAGTCCGCATCTAATACGTTTCACTACGCCTAGAACCGTGACGTGGTATAGCATTTTCTACATGAAAAACTGCGAAGTTTTTTGCGCTCGAAATTTACCAAACAGTGGAAGTAATTGGCGCCCAGATTGCGAACAAGTCACATTTGCAGCAGCAAGCAAGACAGTTCATTTACGTTACGTTCAACGCAAACAACAATAGAAACAGCACTTCTCCTTCATTTCACAAGCGCAGCTTCAAAACGATTGTCGAAAAGAAAC
>JPKZ01000838.1:98704-125305 GCA_000803305.1 Toxocara canis
CCACCCCCTTCCTCAAATGCATGCTGTTTATTTGAACCCCGGTTCAAAACATCTGGCTAGAAACTGCGCAGTTACGCTCAAAATGTAGTGAGTTTTGCCCCGGTAACATTGGGCATTCGTAATGAAGCTTATTTAACATGCGCACATCAAATTTTGCATCAGTTTTTCGTTGTTAGCTGTACTGAGTTTCATCTTTGAAAAGTGAGCTGGAAATTTAATTGTATATCTCGTCATTGAACATTTCATGATCTGCATTGAACGCATTCGGTTAGCAACTTTAAACGGTTCTAGATCAGCCGCTTTCATCCGCCCCAGTTCCATATCTCGTCGATGTGCCATCCCCACATATTGTGAAACCTTATTAAAACCCATTTTGACCTTGTTTCAGCTCGTTAAAACACTCCAAATTGAAGCGTTCAGTATCATGCTTCACATATGCGGTCTTATCAGTCCTAGTCCGGATTTTCGAGCCAAAAAAAAAACGGAAAGGACTACTTACCTATAAGGATTCGAAAATTCTTTATTTATTCTAAAGCTATGGTTCTTCAAACTTCGTCCACCTACTTATGATATACGCTGCATACGGTCCCGCATAGGTATATACGGGCGTGGAGGTTTAGAGTTGCGACGAAGAGTTCGTCACTTATAACGAATGAAAACGGTTCATTGATACGGTGATGTAGTTCAAAATAATTCGTTTTGGGTGTGGATATTCGCGGTTTTTACACCGTCGTGGTGCATTCTAGTGGCTCATAGGAGCGCTTCTACCTTTCCATCCATCCCATCACCCCTCCTTCCCCTATAACCGTCCCGCTAACTGCCTGCATTCACGTTGGTGAGACAGCCTACTGTATGCAACGTATGGGAATTCCATCCATTTGTTCTTCTACTGCGGCTTCACCCTTTTCGCGCCGTTCAGAATACTGGCAGATGGGTAATTTTAGCCCGTGAAATGGGCTTAACGAAATGGATGGAGGCTCTAACAGTGCATGTGTATGCGCACTCAACGATCGCAGAGAACGTAGAGTGTGGCGAAACGAATCACTGGAAGGTAAATTTGTCGAAATGCGTTAATGAAACCAACGTCATGAAGCTCGCCGAATGGTTTATTGTGGCATCGTTGCGCATAGGTCCCCTCCATTACCACTCTCCACCCCCATAACGTTATTCTCATTTTCGTCTACGATTTACACACCCTTTGCACAGTTTATTTCAGAGCCATATTCGGGGCTTATACCCCGAACTTAAGCACAAAGCACAATCAGGGAAACATTGCCCCTCCATCTTCCTTCCGGTGAGGGGAACCAAAACAGTGAAATAAAAACCACGCGAAACTTTCATCAAGTGGGCGGATTACTTGGTATGAAAAACGTGTTTAAGTAATCATTTTCAACGTTAGAGTCACAGTAGTGGATATGTGAATTAACAATTGCGACTACATCAGCGTATTTATGCCGCCGTTGATCACACATGTGATGGCTTAGCCAGCTCCGAAATTATATTCGAAGAACGGACAGATCCTCGCATTCTGTTTTTTGCGAAGGGATCCGATCGAAGGACGCAGCAAATATGAACAGAAAAGTACAGCACGAATATTTGGGTGAGGTACGGTCTCTCCAACTTCGAAATTTTAGGTGACTGTACTGGTACACGTCAGCGCAACTGTTGGTATAACGCTACAGAAATATTATTAAGCCTCTACGTATGTAGTCACTGAACGGTTTGCGTTGTTGCTTGTTCACCTCAATTTTGCCCTCCTTTCAGCTTGCATTCTGCGCAGAAATGTTCAGAAATTGAAAAAGAACAACTGATAGTCACTCCAGTCGAGACTCCCTGTGCTTTGCTTCATCTTGTTCGTTTTCATTTTGAACGGGAAAGCTTGTTGCCACGCAAAGCAGAATTGCTAAAAAGCAAAAAAAAACTCGTACTTTACTTTTATTTAATTTTGTTGTAAATTGTAGCAACATGTAAACGTAGCAGTTGCTGTAAATTGCTGTAAACGTAGCAACATGCATGAAAGTGGTAGTCCTAAAGGTAGCCGTGATGAACCGTAGAGAGGACATCAGAAGTTACCGGCCTCATGGATTTCACTGGGTTGCGTCTTCTCGACTTTATGTAAAATCTGACCGTCGACTAGACTCTGAAACGGGAAAAAGCTTGGACTAGGGGAACCAAATCGGCGGTTTATGTTTCACAGTATTAGCTGCTTCTACTAAGCGATTATTTTTTAAATCGCTGAGCCGGTTTTCTTCTGATGCGTCAAGCTGACCATTAAAAAGCGGAGCTCTATAGGATTATTGAATAAGGGGTTTACACCAGAAAGAAAAAATTATCCTCTTTTTTGCGGGCGAAAATGGGAAAAGCCCTTTTCGCTCCTCGTTAGCTGCGCGCGCTTTCGGTCGATCGTTTTGATAACAAACAGGGCGAGAGCGTTAGCATTGAATGTTGTCGCCGCTACCTATGCGAGAATCCTTGTCATTTCCATAATCGTCTAGAGGCTATACTTCTCAAAAATTTTACAGTTTCGTGCCACGCAATGTTTCTTTTACGCTGCTAAAGTGTACCACTACTATACCGTACGTTTGTTCTACCTATAGCACTACTGATACCTCTTTATTGTTCCCTCCGCCAGCACATTTACACTGTTAATGTTGTACTGTATAAAAATGTTTTAGTATGCAGGAAAGGCGGCGTTCCAGCTAGTTTCCAAAAATTTGAATAACAAAAAAAAAATAATTCACTTTCCATAAAATTTGCAATGCAAATGATTTTTTTTGTTGTTGTATTTGTGAGAGGGAATCCCCATATTAACGCCAGTGTCTGGTTGGTGCACCGTTCGTTATTTGCACTACATTGATTTTCAAAAATTGGAATTTTGGTCCGGTTTCGGTTCGATGGTTTTGATAGTTCTGGTTTCGTCTTTGGTGGACGACCTCCAATACTGATTTAAAATCAACTAGCTGTTTGGACATAATTTAAAATTGTGCAAATGCGGTTGCTAAATCGTTAAACTTTTCTGATCTGCCAATCTCGGAAAATCATTTCAGTGCCATCATGCCAGCATTGTCGTTCACATAATTGAGAAAGTTGGCTGAGTAAGTAGATGAAGGAAGCTTTCGTGTAGATGCGACTAGCATTCACTCCAATCTCCTCGACGGTTGACTATCTTGATGCACTGCTACTCGGCATGCCTTGCTTTATCCCATCGGATAAGTCATTAAAGACGGGGAAATCTTATTTTGATCTCCTTACGGGACTTCCGTGAAATTATTTTCAGTTGTTTTTGCTCGATAAGCGTTCACCTAAGCAAGTAATGTGGCAATCTGGAAGCAATGCAAAAGTTCCTCCGTTAATTTTAGAGTTTCTATCTGAGTGTTCATCTTGTGGAATTATATCGAACTGATTTTAAGTTTAGGTGAAATAAGTTGTGGATGAAAATTTTTTTAAACCAAAGTTATCGTTGTGGCATCACCCCGACCTCAACTAAAGTTTTGCTTTTTTTTTCTGAACTGAGTTCAAACTTTTTGAAAGTTAATCTCTTTTATATCTTTCCATGAACAAGATAGACATGATCCAGATCGATTTTGACTACCCTTGATAGTCGCAGAAATTTAATCGCACGCTAGCGACGGTCTCAACAAGCGATCGACTTATTCGAAGCACAATTAATTTGCTATATAAAAACAAATTTATGTAACATAATTCACTTTTGCAAACACCCGCAACAAACACCATTATTCCCAGTTAGTTGTCGCCTGATTATCCAGAAGCGAATGAATCGGTTTTTAATCGCGTGTACGCATCTCTTATCATCGAACGCTATTCGAGCTCATCGTTGCTGTCGCATAGAATGTGATAGCTCTTTCATCTTACAATGGCAATGAAGAGGTTTACAGTTTTATACTTTCGTATGAGTCGCGATAAGTTGTAAAGCGAAATTTTAGTGCTTAAAATCGGATTTTAAATGCTTGCAGTGTTGCTACATTTTTTCATCATTTATGGTGTCTGGCCTGTATAGTTTTATTCGACGTAAGCTTATGTCGCTAAAATTTTGGTAACGGATCTCTGGCTTGACAAAAATTTTTAAATTTATTTTTAAGCAGCATCACGATCGAGGAAAATTCTCGCATTCCATGACTTGAAACAAACCTTTCAAACAGCATCGTACGATAAAAAGGTTGTTCTTCAGCGTACTGGTTCTATTGTTCCACACTTCTGTTGAAAACCAGTTTTTAAGCTCACTAAATTTTGCGCTCTTACATCCACCAAAACACTCTGCCATCATAAAAATTATTAGCTCTTCGGCGGGCTACCTTAAAATCATTTTTCATTTTTTTGACTGCAATACGAATTCACATGAAAGTAAGCATGACTTACTTTGGTCTTTTTTTAAACCTCGGGAAGCTTAAAAAGCTATCGGCTTTTAGTGCGAAATAGTATCATCACCAGCGGTTTTTTTTTTTGAGGACAAAGGACACATTAACTGATATTAACCGACTGCACTATTTTACTGCTGCTTTTCAGTAAACTGTCCTGTTTAATAAGGGCAAATGTCATCTATTAATGGGAGCACCCCGAAAATTACGAACTTCCAAATTATCATGGTAAAATTTGATGCAAAGCTGTTTTGCACTAATCACATGCACCGGCAGTTCTAATCTACACTGTTCCATGATATGGCATAGTATAGTATAAGGTGTCAGCAACAAAAAAAACCACTAACAGTAATGTAAGAGCATTAACCTTTCCACAGACGATGTGATATCTATCTTTTAAAATCACGTTATTTCTATCCTGCATGGGCTGGAAAAGTTTTTAGCTCACCACGGTTTCACTGCATCGGCTTTTTTAAAAGAACCGAATAGAGTCAGCCATTCATAGAGTCTCTCCTAAACCCTCTTCCGTCTTGTGGACAACGCCGCATAAAAAATTCCTCAACGAAACATTGCTAAGATAAAAGATGCTGTTTATAAGAAAGGAGCACTTGTGAAGGAATCACAACCTTGGATTCGATGCGTTTGGTGTAAAACTGTTCTAAATGGGAGCATCGCAGCTGCTCACTTTTTACTGTCCTAATGGTATTTGTAGATGGCGCACTGCCTACCTCTCATGTATATGCAATGAGATGCGAACGCATTCCGCCTCTCCTTTTCTCCTCCTCACTTTCACTCCTCCAATGCATACCGTTTTCGAGCCTCCGTTTTCGCTCATTTAAAGGCAATATTTGCAGAATGCTTATGATACAGAATCAATGTTTATTCGTAAAGGTTCTCGCACAAGTTTATAACTCGGATACATGTAAATTCCATTATTCAAACCTACAACCATCTAGTTTAGGAATGATTTCGATCGGAATTGAACAAGATAAGGCTTTATTCGAATGAATTTAACTTTTCTCGTAGTCGATAGTAGAGATTTAATACCTCTTAGACGGATCAGAATAAGGTATTATTTTTTTTGTCTCATGATTTGAGCGCCGCCATGTTGCGATTCCCGTTAAACGCCTTTCAAGCGAAATATTTTAAATGATGTTGAAGTGATTGATCCTTCGTTACTTTTTCAAAACTTCATTCACGAAATGATTTTATATTTGCGCTCAAAAGGCTGCAATGATTTCACTTGCTTTCGATTTCCGTCTGGAGTTCACGCCTGTCGCAAATGAATCAAAACGAAAATGTTTTTGTATTCAAATGAAAGCGTGATCTTTGTGCAATATCTATAACAGCGTTAAAAGCGTACGAATAAACGTCAAACTCCTTTGTGCGTTGCTTCTCTCTCGTACTGAAGTCGTTCTCACCACTGAAAGGAGAGGGCTTAATTAAATTTTAATATTCAGGGCGATTCCTTCAGGCGAGCCAAAGTTGTGTGAGTGGGTGTGTGCGAGTTCACGTATGTATTGATGCCTGGTGACACGATGCGCATTCAATTGCGTGGCGATATGACGTCACACGATTGTCTCGTATTTCATGATCTTACCACAGGAAAGAGGAGGGAGGTATCGTTTCATCGCCATGTGAAGAAGTTTGGATCAGCGTGTACTATATATATGTATATATATATACGTATATATATGTATATATATGTATACATATACATATATATATAATAAAACTACGCACACGCGAGGGTAGTTAATGAGCGCAAGTAATGAGTAATGAGTAATGGGTAATTGTATTCATAAGAAGCTGCAATTTTCATAAGAAACGGCGCCGCCCAGCTGTTGTGGCTTGCACCTGCGGCTATTTTCACTACGGGCTGCTGCTGTTAGTAGTACTGCTACTAGTGATGGTGCTTCTGCTTCGTTACGTCGTATTGTTGCTGGCCAAGTGCATCCATTCACAAATCAACAACAAGAGTTCGCCTTTCGCACTACCACCCATCTGGCGTAGCGTCATCCGTCTCTTTCGTTCTCATCGTTACTGGACGACCGTGCATCCAAGTTACTTTTCAGTTTTGCGAGTCAGAAGTTTTTAAAATTTTGGTGTTTTTACGGACATCGTCCCCTCTTGCTTCCACGTCGTATAAGTGAGAGGGGGTTCGCGCATATCTGGAGATCCGCGTAGTAATCCAGCGGAAATTGGGTAAATATTTTTCAAGGATCCAAAGGTGAAATAAACCGAGGTAGATTCTTCCCGAGGTGTAACATTAAAGGGAGTTTAAAACTGCTAAGAAACGCAACTGATTAAATTTTTTCGTGGATCTTTTTTTTGTAAAGTTAGAAGTGCACAAGAGGTAGATGCATTCAAGATCTGTGCGAAAAAATCCCCCTAAAACGTGGGATCATATGCGTATATTGCGTTTGAAGACTGTTCGTGTTCTTACTGATCAAATAACTTTTTCGAATTTTAACTGCCGTTTTCAATGTACTAAAATAAAATTTACCCTTATCGTACCATCTGATATCACCAGTTCTTAATCGCCCTTCTATACATTTGAACACTTTTTGTCTTCGCTATATTCTGAATCATCCTTTACAGACCGCACCTCGTCAGCTTTTCAATACAAAATGATGATTTCATCTTGTTTGTTACTTTCTCTCTTCCCTCTTTTCTCTTTTCCTTCCCTAAGTTTTTGAGTCATTATCAAATAAAGGCTTTTGAAATATGCTTTGTAGATCGTACTCGCTATACCCAAATAGGTAATAGAGTGGAATAGCCTTTTTTTTAAAAAAAAATTTTCCCATCTGCTGTTGTCCCTCGAAGGATGTTGTCAGATTGTTCGAGGAAGGCATAAGTAAGACAGTCATCACAACAAACAGTAAAATAACAAGAAACGTTTAATACTCATTTGGAACGATTACGTATTGAGACGTTATGTCTGCCTTACATGTACAGTAAGCACTAAAGGTGAGCACATTTGGCACTTGGTCTCCTTCCTCCCTCTCCCTCCTCCCCTTGGTTACGTCCCAAAATACCATTGTGGGTCCTTGACCTCAGGATATGCGCAGGTTTCCCAGTCAAATCATTTTGAATCTACAGGATCAGTGATCATTACGTATTGATGAATTTTGTTTCATCTTTGGGAAAAGTTTCAGTCCTTGCCTGCAGATGAGTGAAATAACCTGGTGCCTGTTCTTATGCTTGCTCCGCGCAGATCGAGTGACCAACACGAAGTGCGCATGCTATCGTTTTCACCGAATATCACGAGATGCGTGCAGCTGTTGCAATACAATTCTCCAGATGTTCGCTTTTTGCTTTCCATTACCGCGTGGTCATGAAAACCACTGTCGGAATCACTGCGTAGTTAAGCCTCCTAGCCGACCACTATCCCGCCTCCTCTGCCCATCCCCTATCGGTCTGAGGAGGTTTCTTATTTTGACGGGTTCTGGAACCGTCCGAATTGGTGGTACGTCTTCGGGTTGTTTTGTTGTCGACGTAAGCGCGGTTCGGGTGGATGCTCATCGCCACCTCCCTGTCAGCAGATGTCGGTGTCTGCACCACAGCGACTGCTTCGTTTCTATGACTGCCTCTCGTAGTGAGTGCGTGCGTGGCGCGTGGTGGTGATGAACGCGCCACTCTGAGTGCTTCACCGTCTGGCCGTCTGGCGCGGTTCGCCAATCGGACAGCCAGCTGCCATTTCAAACCAGCTGATTTGCGCGAACAAGAAGAACCGTCGACGTGAATCACTGACGTTGCGTTCCATGCCCGCAACGCACGGCTCCGCAACCCCCTTCACAACCTCCTTCGCTTTACCTTCCGTTCGCCCCACGCGAGCACCCCCAGCATTCAGCCCCGCATGTCCACCGCAAAAACCTCCATGTCGTTACGTCGCCTTCTTTCTTTTTAGAATCCGTAATCGTGTTTCATATTTCAATGGCTACCTATTTTCAGTTACCATTCATTTGATCGGTACTTTACTATGCTCTCCGTCCACTTCTGGTCTTCTCATTCAGATCCTCATCCGTGAGGTCATGTAGCATGAAAGTACATTATGCGCAAAATGACCGTTTGAGCAGGTGAAGGGAGCGCGGCGAATGGTTGTACTGATCTGCCTTATGTAGTATGCCATGAGAGGGTTCTCAGCGTAAGGTAGATCGAGAGGATCATTTGCTGCAATTCCCTTGCACCTCTTCGAAAAACGGTTTTATTTCTGGGAAACGCTGAAAGGCTATCCTATATTATGGTATCATATGTCGTGCGTAGTCATGTCGCACACTATGGAGTATCGCTGTGAGGGTTATTGTAAAACAGTTCACGTGTATCTTAATACCAGGATCTGACTTTGATACCAGGCATTTTGAATTTTTTTCATTCGGAAGACATCTTAATACCAGAATCCGAAATAGGATGTGTCGCGGATGTTGCACGCGAAATACATCAACCACAAGACAATTCACCGTTTAAGAAACGAATAGACATTCGAGAATAACATGCTTTATTTTACTCGCTTGATTGTGGGATTAGTGCTGTTGGCTGCAATGAAAGTGAAATAGGTGTATTAGATATTAGAAGTTTGATAAGAATATCGTACGCTCTGCACTATTTAATGTTATAAGTTAAGCTAAGAGGAATTTTGTTCTCATACTTAACTTTCGCATAGGTATTCCATTTTCATCGTCCGATTCTTACCAGGCAGGTCTTCAACAGGCAGCCCTCCAAAATTCGTGAACATTTTGGAGACCATCGTTTGGCTGTGCAGTGAGAGATGAGTTTTTTGTTGAAGACGCTCAAAAACGTCACACAGTGGCTTAGAAAAACAATTTTCCGGTCGCCATCTCAAGTCGTAGGCAACAAGCTGAACATAGCTAGAAGTTAGCTGCCAGAGCGGCAGCGTTCAGTAATTTAGTCGTGAGATTTAATCAATACGTTACATTGCCCTATGATAGTCTGGCTGCCCCATCTCATATGTAAATGACGTAATAATTTGTAGTGGTAGTGCGCTACAGAGAATGCATCGCTGGATTGTATTCGAAATGATTGGGAATTAATTGTGTGTTCGAAATGATCGGAGCTGATTCAGTTTTGAGGTGTGCATGCCTGAATCAATATAATTTTGAACGTCCAAATACATCTTGTGTGAGTGAGATGCATGAATTAATTTTGAATTGTTTTTACACGTTTGAAGACCACAAAATGTAATTCGAAGTTCAAAAAGTGCCTCGATTCACGCACATGCGTTTGCAGTTCTGAATCAACCATAATCACTTCCTTCTCGAAGCAGTAAGAGCCTTTGAAGTCGTGTATGTGGTTCTGTGCCACGTGACTTCGTAGTCGGTGCTTACAGATGTACTTGGTCGATCGTACACTTTCCATTCACTGTCGATTCCTGACCCCTTTGCTGTAAGAGGTACACTTTGCAGAAAAATTGTCGTCCTCTTTATTCGCAAGCGAAGAAATACCCCATCGAACGTGGCAGTGTTGAGGAGCCGGTTGATGGTTTATGCATGTGTGTGTATATATGTATATGTATGTGTGCATGTGCATGTGTGCGTGCGTGTGTGTGTAGGTGTATGTGTAATGTATGTGTGTGTATGTGTGTGCATGTGTATATGTGTACGTATGTGGTGTGTATGTGTATGTACATGTGTATGTATGTGTATGTGTATATATATGTATATGTATGTGATGTGATGTGATATGGTGTGTGTCCGTGCGTGCGTGTGCGTGCGCGCGCGCGCGTGGTGTGTGTGTGTGATTCTGTGTGAATTCGTAAGTGTGTGTGATGCGTGAGTGTGTGTGCGTGCGTGCGTGCGTATGTGTGTGTGCGTGTAATTTGTGAGTGTTTGTGATGTGTGAGTGTATGTGGATGTGCGTGTGTGTGCGTGCATGGGTGTGTGCGTCCATGCGCGTGTGTGTGTATGTGTGTGTGCGTGTGTGTGTATGTATGTACGTATGTATATGTGTATGCGCATGTGTATGTGTTTGTGTGTATATGTCTATGTGTGAGTGAGTGTGTGTGTGTGTGCTGAAGGGGAACCTCGCCGAGACGCCTCTCGCAACATTTTATTGCCAATCGATTCCAACATGTGTAGGGCTGTGGCCGCTTGGGGGCGCTAACTAAAACCAACCCGTTGATTCTCTTCATTCGTAGCGCACTGTATTGTGGCGTAAAGATGCCCAACTCAACGGTGATATGTGGTGCTATTGAAACGATTGCTAAAAGTCGAAAGAATGATGCTGAAGAGCGTTCAATATTGGTAGCGGATACGGATATTTTACGCTTTCTGAGCTGAATTCCGCATCATTACCATGGATCTGCTTTCGGTGTGTCACCAGAATGCATCAGTTTGCGTCAGTTTAGCAGATGCTGTATTGGAGCTGCACAACAGTGTAATCGTTTCTCTCTAGCTGAACTGATTATAAGCGCGAAAGCGTGAATGCTGGATACCATCGATTTTTTCTTCATTTATGCTCATACCGGACAGCATTTTCAGCTGCGAATTTTTCTGTACAGTTTTTCCATCGTTCGCATGAACTAGCGGAAGTAGGACTGTGAAATTGCTGGTGTGCCTAACGTACCGTAAAATCTCTAAATTAAGTGCCCTCATATCGAAATTTGTTAACGCTGTCATCGCATTTCGATATGTGCTCCTTTTAAACTTTACCAGCTTATAAGGTCATGTGTTTTATTTACAAGCTTTTTCACCAGTCTGTCTTTATTGAATGATTATTCGCTGTGGTGCAATTCGTTGACGATTCGACGGAGTAGGGCTGACCAGTTATGTGGTCCTGATTGAGCGCGTTTCTTATGCTGATAGTATGAGGGTTGTTTGTGTGGTGTCCATATCGTGAGGGTTAACTTTATGCGATGGTATTCCGTGGAATAGCTTCCACTCTTTTAAGTGGTTCCATGCCATATGTTACCTTCTTCCATACTTGATTCGTATACACTGCTTACGATTCCATAATATAGAATTGTGGACTGAAACGGCGGAAATGGCCGGGCCAGAACCGTCCCGAAATTGTTTTTTTTTTAAAATTACCTGATGTAAACCGTATCAGAGACGAAAGCTTTCCGTTTGATGACTACCCAGCTGCATTGAATCAAACTATTGTTTAGGTCTTTATATGTAATGCGCTGTATTTATCTTTCGGATAGGCAATCTGCTGTACTAGGAGAGGTTTTTCGTATGAGTGATTGTGATTATTTTCTTTTGCTCGCAATACACTTAAAATGGGTGGATCAAATATATGTTTTCCTTACTACTTTTCTATGAAAAAACCCCAAAATATAATCGAATTAGTGCCTAGTTTGAAGTGGTGTAACGAACAGAGCACGGCCAGTCCTGTTGCCCGACCCCTAAATTTCGAGCGCAAATGTTTCTCGTTGTTCGTTGTGCTTTTACACATCTGCAGTGAGAGGGCTACATAATGGGAACATCTGTGATCGAGTTTTAGAGAGCTGAGCGACTAGACTTGTTAGGAGTTTTTTTTGGTTTCTGTTAAATGCATTTTTTGATGGTCGCTTTGTGAGACTGCTCACCCATAAGGGGATCGAATGGATGTAGAATTTAAGGCAACAAGCGCTCTGCTATCTCATTTTTGGTCCCCACTTTAACGAATGAATGAACAATTTACGAACGTGTCGGCCTCGGCCCTCTTCCCTTCTGGACCTGTTATGCACAAGCTGCCACAAAACATAAGCATTATCAGCATTTTTTTGCAACACGAATAAACGCTTGATGCAGTTCGATCATGCAACTGTGTTTGTCTGATATTTACTACTAAACGCACGCACGAAGTTATCAGCTTATTCAGTCGATATACACATGTGATTTGTGTGTCGATGTATGCCTCAATAAATTGTCATTCATATAATGATTTTCAGCGCATCAGATAGATAACTGGAAAGTATTATCTTTGCAGTATTTTTAATTTAATTGACTCGCCGATTTTTTAAATTTCTGGCTCAAATACTCAAAAATCTCATTTATTACGAATTATTCATTGTTTTTTGTCTTTATTATGAAATCACGATGAATTGGCAGCATCAGGCATTTTCGCATTCACCATGAGTGTTTGTATTGCGAGGTGAGCGATATAATTGTGCACATGAGTAACGTTGCTGGTGTACAAATTTTGGCAACGATTTTTGCGAATAATGAAATTTTTCATAGGCGATACTTTTAAGTTGCCTTTGAGTTCTTACAGTCTTGATTGCAGTGCTTATTCCGAGTTCATTGCATCAATTGTTATGCCTTACAATTGTTTTCAAGTAGAATGGGAATGGGTTTCTTTTGACGATGTTTTTCTCGAGGATGTTAAAGGCATTTGTTTCATATATTTTGATATGCTGGGTGTTTAAAGAAAATAATAGAAAGTGCATTCGCTGTTGTTAAGAAAACATACTGAATAGAGCATCAGTGAGAAAGATGCTGGAAAAACGGGCATCCAAATGATCGGTAACGAGAGAGCCTAGATTCTCGAATTGTCGAATTCCGTTTAAAGCTGTAAACGATTACTTTAATTTGTCCCTCAGTTAAACATCACTGTATTTGTGGATCTTCTTCGAATATCGAGCCATAAAACGTCAGTTTGGAACCGATTGAAATGACACCGTGCTCAGTTAAGCAATTCAGCGCTTTGAGTGTTTGCGTTTCATTCGCTGCTAATAAACCACTTCAAAACCGTTCTAGCGAAAAAACACCGGCTGTACATGCAGCGATCGCAGAATTTGGATTGAATTTAAGCTGAATCCATATTACTTGCCGTGCCCCCCAGCTGTACCAAGGGAACGGTCCGACGACCGAATTATACTGGAGGTCAATTGCATCCTCGACGTTGTGCGAGCAGTAATGACAGTATATAGGATTAATCCGTTTATTCAAAAAACTGACTGTTAAAAAGTTTTTGTTGAAGATTTCTACAAGTGATGGTGGAGGATAGAGGTAGTCAAGCGAAACCCGTTCGTTATTAAATATGCAGCAGTGCCATCCGCTAAAATCTCCCATGTTACAGCATTAAAAAAAACGAGACGTGTTCTTTAGTAAGGTACGGTTTATTGGGATACGACCAGTTGCACTGTGGACGATAATTACGACTGTAAGTGAAAGCAAAAACCTCATTGAAGCGGCGGCCTGTAAGAGGAGTAAAGTATGTGAGCAGTTTTGCATTGAACTTGGAGCGAATGTCATTTCGGAAGTGTTTGACGTGATGCTAGCTTCTTTAAGGAACTTCTTCGTCATTAAACGTACTCTTGATACCTGGGAAATGCAATTAAAACTAGTGAAGAAACGTGGCAGTTTTTATGCCCGAGCCATAAAACGTCAGTTTGGAGCCGATTGAAATGACACCGTGCTCAGTTAAGCAATGCAGCGCTTTGAGTGTTTGCGTTTCATTCGCTGCTAATAACCCACTTCAAAACCGTTCTAGCGAAAAAACACCGGCTGTACATGCAGCGATCGCAGAATTTGGATTGAATTTAAGCTGAATCCATATTACTTGCCGTGCCCCCCAGCTGTACCGAGGGAACGGTCCGACGACCGAATTATACTGGAGGTCAATTGCATCCTCGACGTTGTGCGAGCAGTAATGACAGTATATAGGATTAATCCGTTTATTCAAAAAACTGACTGTTAAAAAGTTTTTGTTGAAGATTTCTACAAGTGATGGTGGAGGATAGAGGTAGTCAAGCGAAACCCGTTCGTTATTAAATATGCAGCAGTGCCATCCGCTAAAATCTCCCATGTTACAGCATTAAAAAAAACGAGACGTGTTCTTTAGTAAGGTACGGTTTATTGGGATACGACCAGTTGCACTGTGGACGATAATTACGACTGTAAGTGAAAGCAAAAACCTCATTGAAGCGGCGGCCTGTAAGAGGAGTAAAGTATGTGAGCAGTTTTGCATTGAACTTGGAGCGAATGTCATTTCGGAAGTGTTTGACGTGATGCTAGCTTCTTTAAGGAACTTCTTCGTCATTAAACGTACTCTTGATACCTGGGAAATGCAATTAAAACTAGTGAAGAAACGTGGCAGTTTTTATGCCTAAAGACTGCGACGTTACTAGCGCAGAATAAATGAACGTTGAAGCATTATCGTCTGCTACATAATCGATCGAATCTTCATTTCGAAGACCAAAGAGCCTAATATTGTAGCGATATACCCGGCGAGTATTACATTATTTTGATTTTATCGATATTCATGCGTACAAAAAAGCCCACCATATCATATGGATGTTCATCATGCATTTATCCACCCATCTTTTTTTGTTGTGCGTTGGGCATTTATTTGCTAGTCTTGCCAGTGGGATACTGAAAAAAGTTTTCTATTGCATCAGTAACTACTATGATTTCCTCGAAGAGCATCTGTTTACCTACAGTATACCCTATACGGCATCACATATATATATATATATATATATATGTTTGTGTACACAAATATACATGTATATATGCATATATATATTTACGCATAATGTATATGTATACATATATGTATATATTATATATATATAAATAGGTGTATATATATGTACATATATACGTATATATATATATACATACATATGCATATATATACACATTCGAATTTTCAGACCACCTTACTCTCCAAGTTATATAACTTGAAAATCCGACTGACTGAACCGGGCGTATTTTAGAGAGTACCTGCCATATAACGACCCTAAACCGTTCTTTGTTGCCTCATTTGTGAGTAGGTAGTGCTGATAAAGTTGTAACCGTGTATATGTGTTCGTTGTGTGCCCATTACGTTATCGTTTGAAAAGTAGCTGCAGAGCTTGAGTAGTCGATTGCCGATCGAAAAGAAAATTGCAGTTTTGTAAAGCGCGTCGTATCGCGCTTGCGCTCATCTAGTCGTGCAATACGGAATTCCCATTGGCCGGTTGCTGCACAGTATACTCACCTCATTATTGCCTGTGGTGAAATGTCGGACACAGAAGCTGAATCGATTCATCTTGGCCTAGTCTTCGATCCCATTCCAGGTAAACGCTTTACGTTGGTTGTCTGAATAATAGCTTCAACTTCTAATCGGTCGCTTCAGTTGCTATTGGAAAGCGCTCAGGGGAGTCTGTACAGTATATATATGGAATCAAAAATAGTATATTTGGGTTGACGCGTACAGGGTCACGTCTAGTTATGCTTATAAACTCGCAGCTTCTATAAATATTGTCACAAACGTCCAAATTTCAGCTCACGGTATCCAATAATGAAGTGATTAACATGATTGTCTGTGCATCTGGATAGATAGTACTCTTCACACTTCTCCGAATTCCTCCATCCTCTCTACGCATCTACGCCTTTCTTCCTTTCTGTCTCTGTGTATCTCTTTCCGGCACCGTCCGCTGATCGGGAGCATTCGAAGAGGGATCGCCTGCATGATTGCCATGATCTGTTGCGCGCGGTCGTTGATAGCGTTATTTACCGGCAGAGAGGTGCTTAAATGGGCAGCTGTAAATGTATCGGTTTTTCAACCTGTTATTTTGCCTCATGATCGCGATTACAGGCTGCCATAGTCGAACGTGCAGCGTTAAGGTGTAAAATTCTCTAAAATTTCTGCTATCATAAAGCCGCCGCCATAAATATGAGAGTTGATGCGTGTGAGTTGTTTAACGCCTTTGAGCTTTTTATGAATTGTCTCATGAAATCTGGTGCTATTTTAATTGTAAGAGCGACTGCTGTGGAGAAATTTTAGATAAATATATATTATATATAGTGAAAACAAAAAGATTGCTGCAGCGCCATGTATTGGTAACCGTTGTCTTTTATGAAGTAAAGGCATTTTCGATTTGATTAAAGTTGTATGGATATTAAAGCCGTGCAAACAGTAGTGTTTAACACACTGTGATGGCGTAGACGAAAACGAAAAGTTAATTTAAAAATCGAATTTGTTTATTCGTTTTCAGTGCAGAATTCATTGATGAAATGTGAAAACAGTTGATAAGAAACCGATGATTTTTAAAATTTTTTTTTCACGTTGACTGCTGTCATCGTTAACTCAAACATTTTCCCGTATTAATCGTTTTCAGTTGTAACAGCTTTCGAAAAGAAGATTTCCACATTTTTTTTCTTTTTTTTCAGTATGACGCACCAGTAAGTTGTCCCTTCACTCCTAGTCCATAGTGCACGTATTGTGTTCTACGCTTCTAGGCGACCATGGAGCGCTCTATTTATACTCATTTTGTTGTAACTTAATCAACTTTCCTGTATCACTTCCTTAGGTCATTTGTGTAATTCATTAGAAATTTCTTCTTAAGTTGAGCTAATTGTGCTTAGATTAGATTGCAAAGGAAAAGCTTACGCTTAAATTCACATTAGGTAACCAATTTTTGCACGAAATCATCATTTTATATGTGGTATATTGTGTTTAGAGAAATTTGTTTGAAACATTTATGAAATCACCACTCTTGTTTACTCACAAAGGGAGGAAAGGAGGCGTGTGGGAATAGTAACTGGCAAGTTGTATCATAAGCTGCTCGGGAAAATAACAAGTGCGTGATGAGAGAGGGGGAGAGGACAAAAGTTAAAAAATTGTCAAATAATGAGAACGAGGTCGCAAATCGATAGAGCCGAAAGTTGGGGCTGTAGTCAGGTCCAAAATTTGGGGAAATGTAGGGTTAAAAAGTTCATCCATTTTACGCGGTACACAGTTCTACAGTTGCGAATCAGGAGGTAGCACGTTTTCGATAGAGAGCCGGCTTTGAACTGATGTTGGTGTATACGAAGGATACACGTATGGCCCAACGTCGACCAGTTGCAAAGCTAGAGAAGGGATTCATTGAAAAATTCATTTACAGTGACACATAATGTGTAATCGTTGATGAAGGTATTTTCAGATAAGCTAGAACTTAAATCACATCGTTGTGATGATGGACGCAATGATTTTCGATAATTTCGATGTTACGTAAACGTTCCAGCCCTATTCCGTATAGGCATTTATCTTTTGTTAGAAGCTTTTGCTGCCTTTAGCACTTACAGTATTTTTCGTTTTCTTCACCTCTGATGTTTATTGTCATATACCATAATCGCGAGGAAAAAAGTTTTTCTTTGTTTCGGTTAAAAGACGAGCGAGTAATTCGCTTTACTTTTTTATGGTCCTAGAAAGACTTCCTAAATTAGCTCATTTCGTAAAGTGATCTAATTTTGAAGTTTAAAATTCTCCACCTTAAACTCACTATATTATTTTGATCGTTTATGTGGAGCTTTCTGGCATCTCATAGTATAGTAGTACTAATAATGTGCTGTGGGGACCGTGTTACGCCATGCGTTTGTCACTGGTGACTTTGACCGAGCATGGAGGCGCTACAATTATCCTGTTCGGACGCGCTTTTCCTCTCACCAATTGAATTCCATTCCGGCAACGTCTATGTGATAAGAGAATCGTATTTCGCAGTACATGAATGTACAGTCGTTATATACTTTCATATGGCTGTGTCAGATTCTTTTTACGTTGAATAATGTAATATGTACGGTGTTGGTTTTGTAGTTATGGTGTCGCGGCGCTGAGAATGCCAATTACAATGCGTCCGATGCTGAAAGCGTGTACGTTGTGTTTCTTAGCATCTCGTATTTTTCTCTCTGGTCGCTTTTCACACGCTAACCAGCGCAGTCTCACATCGGCTGTTGCCCAGTCAAGAATATGACTGGGCTTATGGCCTCAAGGAAATGAGGACACTTCAAATTTTGCCCTCCGAATAGGGCAAAAGTGTATTGTTGTAGTGGTGCAACATGGCAGTTAAGTTTTGGCATAGTTTAAAAAAATAAGCGAATTCATAAATACTTTTCAAAGTCATTTTTTGTTCGCAAATTCCATTTTATCTAGTTGATAGGATGGGAATGGCTCTGTCATAAATATCCGTAATGAAGTGATTGTAGCTTCAAACTGAAGTTCTATACTTTTAGTTGTCACAGCTCTGAATAGGTACTAAATTGTTGTCAAATTTAACCATTCACGTATCACTCAACTATGGCAATTTAAGAAACTTGAAATCTTGAGGTTGTGACTGGTTAACCTTACACATTACGTATCCCACTGCCCCCAAATTCATAGCTTTCAGCCATTCTATAACAAATATTGTCGTTTGTAAAAAATGATATTTGGTAGACTTCATTCTTAAGCCTAATAGGTGCTCGTATTGTTTGCAGTTAGTCGTAAAGCAAACAAAACAACCATTGCCAGTTGCATATTTAGGGCGCAGACGATAAACCGGTCGAACCGACCACCTAATGAAACGTGATGGAAAGAAGTCCAAGGTTTTGGACGCGTTCTGCATAATTGGCTGAAATTCAAACGATTCTATTTAGCAACCAAAAATCCCGTAACCTTCGTCGACTCCAAGCAAGCTGTAAGACTAGGCAACAGTGTGGGAGCATAGCGTTGATTGCCATCTCAGCGATGTTATCTGCATCTTCAGCTTCGGTGCGTTGATCCGATACATTGCGGTGCATCCGTCCATCATCTATCGCTAACGCATTGTCTTTTTTTTTGCCAAATACCATATAGCATTCAACGACGAATTGCCAATGCCAAACGCACACCATTCCCGTTTGGCCTGAAATTCAATTTCAGTGCAAGTCTCAATCTGCCAACAAACAAATCTCGGTAATATCGTTCCAAAGTACGTAATTCAAGTCTTCGGGATGTGGTCGTGTCAGGAATATTATTCTGATGTTTCGTTTGGCTCTTAAAATGTTCTTATGTTCTTCCCAGTTCTTTTTTTTTTCAGTGTTCTGTCATTTTACCTGTTAATTATTTGAAGTGAGCCATGTTGGGGAATGAACCTTTTTCACAGAGCATAAAAGAGATGGGAAAAAGACCTGTTGGTCGACCGACACATGTATGATAGCGCAAGCAGCAAAGCACGAGCGGAACAATCAAGCAAAACAGTAAAAGTGAGCAATGACAGCAAGAGGAAAGGAGGGGAATGACAAGCGAAACAGATATTGCATTTTTTCGTTTCAATATTGATGAAAAGATAAGCCAAGAAATGATTCATAAGACAAACTTGAGTGATTAACGCTGTTGTGGTATGATTCAGATTCCCAAGCGGTGCCTGTGGCTCCAAGCGAAACGTCGCGGAAGCGGCCTGCTGATGAGCCGGCGGCAGATGTGCCTTCTGCTAGTCGCCGTCGACGCGGAACCAATCCCGATTCCTCAGCGTTTATGCGGCCTTCATTCCCTTCGACTTGCTGTGTTAATGGTACAGTTATGCTCATTTAATTTCCACTTTAGTGTGTTACTCGGTCGTTGTCGTTTTGCTTAGAACAGTGCAATTGCTTCTTTAGATACGAACCGTTCTCGTCAAGGCTGCTAGGTTTTTGAATGATTTATTTTAAAGAAAAGTGGCTGAAGTTCCTCTTAACTGATGAGCCGTCTCACAAATATCCGTTGCATGTGGCTTTATTGTCCACTAATTCCTGACTGTTGTTCATTCAGCTTTTTCGCTTTGCGTTTCATTACGCCTAAAGTAATGTTACGTAAGCGAATGTGCTCATAAATGTCTTAGGCAGCCGCGTGTTTCTTCATTAAAGTGCATTTTCATATAATGCATTGTATTATTTCTTTGTTTTAGCATTGTGAGTCTCGTTTTGAACTGTGCGAACAATTTCTTTAGCATTCATGATAGGTTCAACTTTAGTTTGGCTTGGGTTTTCACTAAAAATTAGGTGAAAGAAAATTCCGTAATATGTCTTAGGAATCGTTCAACCTCCAGTACGAGCGTGCCTCCTACAATCCAATCAGGCATTTGAAGCATCCGGACCAACATCTTCGTCGGCAAGTTCGCTGCCACCGCTTTATAGACCTCAGGTGATTGCTCCTCAAGTCCACGCTCAGATGGCTGCAGTGCCGAGTACATCAACTGTAAATAATATGGTTGGTTTCCTTTTGCATACATATTCGGAACTCGATTGCCACATAGAATAAACAGATTGAGAGCGGAAACATAGGCATATGTTTATGTTGTTTACTTTTACCAGTATCTGAGATAGCAAGGTTGCCCTTCTAAAATGTTTGGCTTGAGAACTATGCAAATGAATTTTTTTGCTTTTATTTCCGCAAAGTTGCATAAAATAATCGGCTTTTGAGTGAAATTTTGTTTAATAGATCTTGATGCAACTCTATAGGATAAAATGATTGGAAGAAAGTCGTTGGTTGAAGTTGGTAAATGTTTTGCAGGCTCCGATAACATTTCACGTTCACACTCCTCCGATTATGCTTCCCAATTACGCGTCCTACGTCCAGCTTTCTGTATGTTTTTGTTCAGAAGTATTCTCAACGACATTTTATTGCTTATGGTCTTTAAAATATTTTCCTGTCCTAGTAACGAGTTCAGTTGCGTTTGTTGCACATAGCTGAAAGAAGACTCATCTGTTGAAGCAGATCAGCTTTCTCTCGGTAGTATCTTTTCCGTTAGACTTTCCAGGAAACAGGTACAGCGGTAGAGTTATCTTTTGATAATATTAGAAGCTATAGCTATGCTGGATTTGCACATCAGTTTTGCAGCAAAATCGTGCCGGTCCTTACTACATGAATGCAGCAGGCGATTCGGCGCAGATAACATCACATACGGTATTGCCGGCGCAAGCTGCTAGTGCTGCGGCACAGATTGCGCAGCCACTGCTGGGGCTAAGGTTACCAACAACGCCATTCGCCTATACGTCTTCCTCGCCCTCAGAGATGCAGCAGCCTCAACGAGCAAATGCGGGTACACATGTAGTGTCGTCGATACACCAATTTCCCGATGAGATGTATATCAGGTATATTTGATAACAGCGTCACTTTGCAGTCGCTTGCGTACTGTGGTAAAATATATCGTAAACAGGTGCTGTTGGAAGGTGAGCGGAGTCTTAAATTGTCTTATTTGACGGTCATTAAGCTTCCCTAATGGTAGCTGACAAGCAGATGAGTGTTGCTGGTCTTAACACTCCCTTCCTACACCTCTGGACCTTGTCATGTGCGGTTTGTTCGCCAATGCAATATTAGTTGAGGCCTTTCAAATGACGTGAGCAATTATAGCTTTTGCGTATTTCAGCTTTTTTTGCTCTTAAAATTGAAGTGATGAGCAGTTTGGATTTTATTCATTTGTCATTTCAGTGCATTAAATCGTGATATTGAAGAAGTGGGTTCTGTATGCTGTCAGGCAAAATTGCATCCAAAGTTTGACGTTCTATTTCTTTAAGCCTTTGCCACTTAGTGTTTAGCGCTCAGCACAACGCTAAATATTTGGATGGAACGTTGCCTTCCATAGATCGCCAATTTTTCTCGCTTGCCTTTTAACACTTTTTTTCCGATGGTTTGCTTGGCAAACCGTTTTCCTTCGATCGCAGCAAGGAATTAGATTCCATGATTCTAGGAATTAATTATTAAACTTGTCATAGCTGGGTCATAAAAAAGTAACTAATGCAGTGCTGCACATTCTTTTTTTTTCAAGTTAAAGTTGTCCTGCATTGCTCGTTACAGATGCTGGGAGCGGTTCTTGTAGTGAGGTTCCGTCTTTAAGCACCTTTCCGCTTGCAAAGACGATAAATTCTGGCTTCACGCTGTAATATTCCTCGAGGTCGGAGACGCATTTTACCCTCTTCAGGTGATAGCATTGAAAATTTGAAAGCTGTCTCAGTTCAGCGTCACGATGTCCAGGTACCAGTCGTCGTTGATATCTATGCGAAACAATTCCCTTAATTACCTTCTTGGATTGTCGCTTAGGGCCTCTGTATAGTCGATTATAAATGAGCTCATAAAGTCATAGCCGTTTCGATAGCAAATCTATGCTCAATATGGTCAGTTTTTTTCTTAAAACTTGCAAGTACGATACCGTTGAACATTTCTGATTTTTAAACGGACTTTTCAGGCAGTGGCAACAAATGGGTGCTGGTGGCCAATGGGAGGTATCATCACCGCTGCAAAACGGAGGCTATACGGGCCAGAGTCGTGCATCTCATGCGTTACGGGAGCCGAACTCTCGGATAGAAGTTTTGCTGTCACGTGTACGACAGGTAGCAGTGCAAGCGGCCGCCCAAGCACAGCAAGCTCAAGTGGCTGTCGAGACAAACGCTCAGTTGATTGGTGCACATGGAGGCGGCACGTTACCCGAGCAGATCCATCTCGCAGACACACATCGATTGCAGAGAATCCCCTCGCAAGCAACGGTGAGCATTGTGTTTTAGTTATTGGTCTAATTTATTGAGTGGATTTGTTTGATCTATTGCTCGCTTGATAAAATACTGTGGAAAATTGAAAGCACATAAAAGGAGCTGGGAAGACCTATTAAATGCGTTCGCTGAAAATACATGGAATTTGTGTTCTATAAGTGCTCTGTAAAGGACGCGACTACTTATGGCAGTATTGTTTTAGATGAGATATTGATAATAGGCAGGAAAAGGTGACAGCGAAAACTGTAAGAAGCAACAGAGAATCGAGCTTTGATCTTTTGCTTTCCTGATTCAGGGCACTTACTCATTAAACTGACATTGGTGTATCTGACTCATCTCTTGCTAACGATGATTCTTATATGCAGTAGCGAGTCACAAACACACACACACACAACTGATGTCCGTGACTGAATGCTGCGATACTGCGTTTCCAGTGCATTCCTTAAGGAACTTCTTTAGGTTTTGCGGGGAATGAATTTTTCGTCGGCTGGCTAAAAAATTTGTCTGTTCTGTTCATGTTGAATATTGCAGCGCACTTACGTAAAAGGCGGTGCTTTTCTTTCATCGTTTCCTTTTCTCGCTTTACACCCATAAATATGTTTGATTCACTTATACACTCTTCTTTCCTTTCTCAGTGCAACAAAATTGCATTTTTTTTCCTTGCATTTGTGAATCTGAAAAGAAAATTTTGTTCCCAGATACATTTCGTAAAACCAGAAGTCATGTCTTTGTCGATACGCTGCTACATTCTTCGCTGTTGTAGTGTTATGAATGGTTTACAGCACCATCATCACAGCGCTTTCAGTTCAAATTGTCATTATTTTATGCAAATGCTTTTAAATAATTTCATTTAAACTTCAGTTAGATATTATCGTGTCTTCGATTCGTTGAATGTTTATTTAACTTTGTTCAACTAACTGCTAATGCAAAAAAAAAATTTAAATGAACGACATAAGTTGATTATGAGAAAAACAGATCGTTGAAGTCTTTTTTTTTGCGAATTCAGTCGAAACGGAATAATATTGGTGGAAGTCGACCTGCCATGATTGCGAATAGTAGTCTTTTCTTCCTCCTCTTCCCTTTCATTCTTTGTATAAACATATTGGTCCACACATACACATACACAATTTTCTTTTAAAATGTAACTTACATATTAAGTTGATATGGTTGTAAACGTGTTTACTGTTTGCTGAGTACATAAGTATTCACAATACAATGGTGATAAATGGTGAAACGAGCGAAGCAATTTCTGCGCGTAATTTTATTGCAAAGCTTGCTGTATCGCAACATTTACTGTAACTACAACGCTTACACTTATCATATTGCGTGGCTGTTTGATCAATCGTTTCTTTATCGACCGAGAAATTGTAGAATTCGATATCGGGATGAAGGTGATAAGTAACGACGGCGATATTTTAATCTGCGAAACTTGCAGTTTAAGATGTTTATAGCGCCCGATTCAAACAATTCTTAACGCTTCTTTCAAAACAAAGCTCTTTTATACAACACTGGACGCGACCTTGACGGCGGATAATTTTGATGTTTTTATGTGACGCGGAACGAGTTTTCAGTAAAGACCTTTTTATAGCCTCTTGCTTCTGAAAGACCTTGCTTGTCAGCATGGCTTAATTGTACTGCTCGAGAAACTGTTATGAAATCTCCAAAATAACCTAAACGTTAAAAGTGATATGAATAGAGCAGTTCTTCTGATCTACATTATGTTTTAGGTCATGAGGTGAGTGTTAACATACAGGGGATGGCATGAATCAGCGATCGATCTCTAAAACGCTTTTGAACAGTTCTTCGAAGAAGTGCTGTTCAAAATAGTGATATTTTCAAGTGCATGATAAAGCTGATTGGAGCTTCAGTCTAGTGGTTTTGGGGAGGAGGGAGAGGGAAGAACGTGAGGTGACTATTCAACAAATCAGCCTAACTGATGATTTTTAAAAACCATCTGCGTTTATCTTTTCACCTAATATGTCAAAATTCTGCGGCATTCAACTACGTCAACTTAGCGCAGTCGCAGAAATGGTACGTATCGTTCACAGAGAGAGTCCGAGACGAAGTTTTATGATTGCGAGCGCTAAAGCCCATGCTTTGCACTCATATAGTATATTGTTTTGTTAAAATTACCTTAAGACTTTCACCCTAGATGAAAGGTGCCTAAAGTCTTTCCACTTGCGTGTTTAACTCTCGGTCTGCCTTTTCACATTTTCATCGTTGATTGCTTGATCTAGCAGAGAACGACAGAGCCTTCTATCTAAGCTGAGTTTAAAAAAACGCTAACGCTCCAGCGAAAGAGCTGCCATTTCGTAATTCAGAGCCGCTGCGCGAAATACGAGAGACAGCTTGACTACCAACGTTTATTTTACATCTGCTGCAGGTTTTCCCAACAATAATGTGAATATGTTCCAAATTTTTTTTTTGGCTCTGAATACTGTACAGCGCTATGGTACACTATGACTGTTGTACTTTAAGTTGAGCACGTTACATGAAGTACAAATGCTTGTACAAGACATTGCTGACATCTATCGAATGCAACAGAGTTTCTAGCATCACCTACCATATCAGTGTCAGTAATTCGGAACGAGTGTTGTGATTTTTGTATAAGATCTTATGTTATACTTGTAGCGAAAACAGTGTGCAGTCCCATTTGAATCGTGCCTTTTTCATAGGTGGCATTAAATGTCAGAGATTGAAAATTCGTAAGTGCCTAACAGTGCTCTTTTGCATGTGAGATGCGTGTAGATTTTGAGCTGCAACAGACAGCTGGATCAAACCTCTGTTTTTTTACATATTCTTCCATATTCTAAGTCTTGTACATTAGAAAACACGATTTGAAAAACAAGGGTAGTACTTATGTGTCATAACTGATGGCGTTAAATGCTCATTATGGTTTCTAAGATCGGAAGACATCATGTGGTAATTTAAGAAATGTCGTTGAGGTGGTTGCAAGAATAGTAGTAGACGCGTAAATGTTGATTTCGCATCTGGTTTTTGACGCTCCTCGAAGAGCAGCAGGTTCGTCGTCGCGACGTCCTCGCCAATGCACGATCCCAATTGGGCAAACGATATGAACTGAGAAACATCGACGCTTGATGCATACAATGCCGTACGGCCGTAATCGAGGGCGTGTGGTGCTGTGTGAGCGCACAAACCAAAACGCTCTCACTAGCGCTGTTCGCATCCGTCACTTGATAAGGCTTGTTGGAAAAAAAACCCACCAGTTGCCGACAATCCCTTTCGATTTTCTTTCTTTTGCATTCGCCTCGGGACGTCTGCATAATGTTGTATACGGACGTTTGGGAGTTAACCGCTATGGTTTCCTATGGGAAGTGTCTGTCTGCCTACATTTTCAGAAAAAACATCGTTCTTTTCATTTAAGTACAAGTGCTGAATTACAAAAGAAAGAAGCGCACACTCGATTGACCCTAAGTAGCGGCACTACCACTCATTACAAATTAAGCGGTGTGGTTGTTTTCGTATATTAGCGAATTCTACAGTGTATTCATAACAGTAATTTAATACATTCATTAATCGATTTCAGGTGGATGGCCCGGTGGCGATTCCAACGTTGACAAGTGAATGGGTACGCACGAGTGTGCCAGACAATGGGTCTATTCCGACATATGTGCATCCTGAGTTGGCTCGTTTCGGTAGTGGGGGTGACATTCCGTTCCGTGCTTGGGAAGCGGCTGTCTTACAAATATTCGACAGGATGGCACCGCAAATGAATTTAATGCGCCTGCCACCGAAAGGAATGCCCAAGTATGTGATTATTGCTTAATTACTGCTTAATTATACCTTAAACAGAGCACCTCATTAAAACGGTTATTTGGTCGTTTTACTTTACACGGAGCTCTCTTTTCACCTCTTCCTAGCGTTTCAGCTGCGCAGTATACCCCTCAGTCCGATTGAAGGATGAGTGCAGTTTCAGGAGATCAGCAAAGAGACGAGTAAGAAACTAGAAATTGGCAAAAGATGAAAATTTCAAAAAATTAATTGAATCGTTTTTCTCGTTTTATACATCGGAAGAACAGAAATTCCGTAGCTGA
>JPKZ01000838.1:128872-156629 GCA_000803305.1 Toxocara canis
TTAGTGAGCGCATTTTTCTATTAGCGAAGCAACCGCTGTTCTAGATTTGGCACTCTACAGCCTGCCGTATCTGTTTTCCTTTTGATAAAATCTCTTCGCCCTTTTTTTTATTTCAGCACTTTTTCGTAAAGGTCCGCTGTGCATTTTTTTTCTGACTGCAGTAGATGTTATGGGTGCTTTTGCCTAGAATGATGAGGCACAATGACTCGTTTCTTCTGCCAGCCTGTCCCTACTGCCAGAACTATTGATTTGCTGACTGAAGTGAAAATTGCACCTTTCGCTAAATCTGCTTGATCAGAATTTCTTTGGAACTCAAACGCTTATCGATTTCTCTTCTTATACTTTTCCTCATCCCAGTATGACATTATCGTTTTAGAAGCTGCTTTGCATATTCAAATCTGGTCCCTAAATCAGACAACTTTTCACGTGAGCAGGAGCAGCAAATACATTGGAATTTTCCACTGGATTATTTGATTATGGCATTGGGGTGAGACGGATCGCTAAAGTGGGGCCTACGTGAGGGATACATGAGGTCAGGAAGCTTTTCCAAATAGTTTCGTTCGGTTGTTCAGCCCGTCAGCGTACCGAGTGAGGCAGATCATCGATTCTTTGCTTAAATTTCTTCCTCCATTTGACCTGCTTATGGTCCAGCTGTCCCAAGCAAAACCAATACATATTCTTTTATGTTTGGTCTTGTACCGCTGTTATGCAGTGCTCGCACCTGGGGAATTGCATAATACAATTTGGCCATCGATTTTTTCAAAAATAGAGAATTAAAGTCGGAACTGTACTGCAGAAGTGAGATCGAGCAATTGAAGTCATTTCGGCTGATGGATCCGAGTGTGCTTAACGAGAAAGTTTGTGTTGTGTGTCAGTGTGACTTCGAGAAGAGGGATCATGTGCGGGTATTGCCGTGCGACCACCATTACCATGTGAAATGTGTGGACAAGTGGCTGAAGACGAATCGAACGTGTCCGATTTGCCGTAAAAGCGCTTCCGAAAATGTGGATATAGGCATCGCATCGCCTACAACGCAAATGCCCTCATCAACACCGCACGTTGCAGTGCAAGTAATTACACAGATCGGTGCTTCACCGCAGTCGCCGCCAGCGGCCCTCAGTCCGACAGTCTAGTTGCAGCAGTGTTAAGTTGCGCTTTCACAACTGTTCCTCTATGACATATTTTATTTGCTTCGCATACTTCTTACACAAGTTCATCTGTTTGTCGTCTGAAATACGGTGAGAAAGTTGGGCTTTTTTTGAATTTTGAACCGGGATCACCAACGGAACAAGTGGTAGATGATCAGAAAATATAGTCGATGGCTGATTAGACCTTTGGTTTATTGAGCAGAAGAAAATTCACTAAATAAGTAATGGTTTGGCAACAAAGATATCGAAGCTGTTTGCGCTATTTGACTTTTTGTTGGTGAGCTATCCGAGTTTACCATTCAAATTCTCTCACAGTGGAGATCTCGGCTTACGGGAAATGATTGTCGCAACATCACCTCATTTCTCTGCCCACGTCACTTCATGAACACTGTTGACATCGCAAATCGCACAATGGTATGATCGCATTGCAATGAGCTTATCATGAATTATCAACTTATGAATTTAGCTTGGGGATGGGTATATGAAGTGGGAAGGGGTGGCTGGGGTGAGGTGGGGGAGGGGGTTGGGGAGAGGGAATGGAGCTGTCTATAAAGGGCTGGTTTTTGTTTCACCCTGTCAAAGCTTGATCAGTTACATTTACCCTCTCTCCTTTAAAAGCGTTACATGGGATTTACATTAACACGCCGATGTGTTGCATTTGGAACGAAAATGTACGTAAAATGTTAGAGTGATTTTTGTATGAGACAAATTTTTATGAGAATTAGCGAGTGAAATCGTCTGAGAAATAGGAAGTTCGATGGTCGATTGCAAACTTTGGTGAATAAAGGTATCTATGAAACTACTGTTTCCACAGCTGAACTTTTTTCCAGATTACTGGGAAGCGGGGAGGGGGGGAAGGGGGAGGGTGAGGGAACAGGCGCATAAAGCATCCATATGTGTTGTTCGTTGCTAACTTTTCACACCTTCACTCACTTATGATGTCAACCGACCTACTGCTTTTACCTTCAAAGAATGAGGGGGAAGGGGGGGGGGGGGTTGTCCCAATAGTGTATCAAGACAGAAATGTGCGATGAATAATTGCGATTGTGGTGACAAGAGTGCGAAAAAAAAAGGAAGCGGCGTTTAGGCGTCATATATTCATGAATACCGGTAATGTTTGATGTTGCTGCCGCGATCGGTCGGCGTTCATCGTTTCTGATCGTTTGTTGACCCAAAATATTTTGCATGCTTCGTTTGCTTTGTGAACGGATTTGAGATCTATGCTATATTCGATTTTATAGTATTTTCCTCTTTTTTTTTTCGTTGCATTGGTTGCTCAAAAAAAATATCGGAAATTCCAAATATCACACGATCATTTGTTGTATAAATATTTAGATGCACAGAAAGAAGAAAAAAGCACCACAGCGTCGATTCGTATTCGTTTTTTTTTATTAATTTTTTCTTCAATCAATGATTATATGGAGACCGACCTATACCACAGATCTCACCGTATACCACTGTAGCGCTTCCAGTTTGATGGCACTGCTTATCATTAAGATAAACGACAAGCAGAGTTATAACATTTTTAGGTTAAACTGATATTTGGCATAGTTCTGAAATGATTAAATTGGTAATTGGTACCGTTCCCGAAAGGCGGCATGTAAATTATCAGAAGGGAATTTTTTATACAGGCGTAAATGCCCCTTTGTGATAATTTTGTAGATGTTGCTACATTTAAAGAAAAAAAAAACGTTTCATTGTCGTATTACATAGCGATAACTGGCCCGTGTTGAGAGGAGTGCTGCATAGCCCAACTGACCTATGAAAATAGTTTTTGGCGGAGCACTCGTACTGTTTACCAAGAATGTAAGCGTGTGCGTGCAGAAAGTCATGTTAGGGTGGGAATTTCACCGAAACATACCAACTGCATTGTGGAATAAAATTTGAAAGCCGAATGTTCGATGCAAGCACCACGAATCGTACTGTGCGCAGCCAACTAAATTATCGTTTGCATGGGAGTGAGGGCACGAATGATGCACTGGTGTTTGATTTTGTTCGACAAAGCAAAAAAAATGGCTGGCTGTCTGGGAATTTGCTCGTCGAGTGGTGATCGTCGTGTGAGGTGAGCAAAGTGGAAAATCCAGTTGCCCGTTTGCTCGTCAACAAATGTCGAATACGGAATGCCTTACTCGACCAAATGGCAGAAACTGTATGCAGGATGCTACGAAATATTCTTCTTCAGGCGTCACTTCAAAGCCTTTTCGAGAACTAAATTTCGGCATAAATTTTAAGTAAATAAAATAATAAATCTTCGTCGTTATGCATCCCCATCAAAAACATTGCATTTTTTTTTCGAAACGACGCGTTCGCAGATAAGCGAGATGCATCAACCGTTTATGAGCCGAAACGTCAGAATAAATATATTATACCATCTTCCTCGACGCATTATATGGCTTCAACGTCAATATCTTTTACGAACATTCCTTCATTGCTATGAATTGTTTAGGTTAAAAAGATTTATCGGAAAACAGAAAGACCAGGGAATTGCGAGGAATCTTTTTTAGATACACCGTATTACCGTGAATAGAGATTCACCTCGAGACCTCGTTGGAAATGAAGTCCAGTGCCTCATGTGAAGTAGTCCTCTTTTCAGTGAGTTTGCTCACTTACTGTTCTCACTGAATAAATTCGGCTTAAGTACAACCGTTCGTCATTGTTCCCCTTGGCCGGTTTTAGTGGTGAATAATTAGTATTGGACATTGTTGTTGCTAATATTAAATTTTATTATTGTTTGGCGTTATCGGCCGTATTGCTGGGAAGCTGGGCACGACGTGTGAAAAATGTTGTGGCTCATATTGCGCAAGGGCCAGGGTAAGTCGATGCCCTGAGGAAAGAGGAACAGAGGCATTAAAACTATCACAGGAGTCATAGGTAACACCTAGGGGCATATCACCCCGTTGAAACGCCAATTCGCCCAACTTCTCGGCAGTTGGGAATAAGTGGACCAGCCATTAACCGGAATTCTATATCAATCATTGCTGACCCAAAGCGTCAACTCAGCTGACTGAGTACAAGCTGTAATGTTTTTTAAGCACAGCGACAAACCGAAGCTTCTTGCACGTACAGAAGCGCCGTACGTCATTTCCAGCGATGACCAACAGACAATTTGCAAATCCTGCCTGCGTACTGCGTAACCGCTGCAGTCCCACAGTGACGGGCGAAGGAGACCACCCATAAAGGAATAAAACTGGCAGATGACGGTTGGTGCTTGTGAGGAGTGTGAGAGTGGGAGCGATGGGTGTCAGAATGGACGCCGTTTCTGAAAGGGGACCGTCGGAGAAGAGAAACGGTCCCCTCCAAAGCGTCACACAGCCCTACCCGCTCAGCTACCGAATCAAGCCAAAACATCACAGAAGCAGGCGTTTTCAGTTTCCGTTGGCGTCCCACAACCAAATCTTAACATTAACACTGGCCGTCAGGAACAAAGAACTACCATGTCCTAAAAATTGAACTCTGACAATGCTAAGGGATGTGAGAATAAGTTGTCTGAAATCGAGCATACCCAAATTTAAATCCGAAGCAAAGAAAGTAATGAAGGAACGCAAAAACAAGCGTCCTATAGAGGGGTTGGTCTAAAAGAATTTAGATCTAATATTGATGTAACAAAATTTAGATTCAACATTCATGAAACAAAATTAAGATCTAATATTGATCTAACAAAGTCCAGGACTAATGTTGATTTGAAAAAATTAGATTTAACATTCATTTAATACAAATAAGATCTGATATTTATCTGACAAAATTCAGAACCAATGTTGATGTAACAAAATTAAGATCTAATCTTAATGTAACAAAATTTACATTTAACATTCATGTAACAAAACTAGGACTTAATATTGATCTAACAAAATTTAGAACAGATATTGGTGTAGCAAAAATAAGATCTAATACTGATGCCAAAAAAACTAAGAACTAATGTTGATGTAACAAAATTTAGATTTTGCATTCATGTAACAAAATGGAGATTTAATACTGATGTAACAAAATTTAAAACTGATGTTGACCTTACAAAATTTAGAACTGATGTTGATGTAACGAAATTTTTATTTAACATTCACGTAACAAAATCACGATTTAAGATTGATGTAACAAAATTTAGAACTAATGGTGATGTAACAAATTTTATAAGTAATGTTGATGTAACAAAATTTAGATTTTGCATTCATGTAACAAAATGGAGATTTAATACTGATGTAACAAAATTTAAAACTGATGTTGACCTTACAAAATTTAGAACTGATGTTGATGTAACGAAATTTTTATTTAACATTCACGTAACAAAATCACGATTTAAGATTGATGTAACAAAATTTAGAACTAATGGTGATGTAACAAATTTTATAAGTAATGTTGATGTAACAAAATTTAGATTTTGCATTCATGTAACAAAATGGAGATTTAATACTGATGTAACAAAATTTAAAACTGATGTTGACCTTACAAAATTTAGAACTGATGTTGATGTAACGAAAGAGTTAACATTCATGTAACAAAATCAAGATTGAGTGTTGATATGACAAAATTCAGAACTAATTTGCATTTCGCAAAATTTAGAATTAATATTGATGTAACGAAATTTAGATTTAAAATTCGTGTAACAAAAGTAAGATTTGATATTGATCTAACAAAATTTAGAACTAATGTTGATGTAATAAAATTCAGAAGTAATGTTGATGTAACAAAATTTTGATTTAACAGTAACGCCCTAAAATTAAGATCATGTTGATCTATCTGAACTTATAACTAATGTTAGTGTAACAAAATTCAAAAGTGATGTTGATGCAACAAAGTTTAGTACTAGTGTTGATGTAGCAAACTTTTGAACTATTTTGATGTTAAGAAATTCAGGTGTAATATTGGTGGAACAAAATTTTGAACTAGCGCTGATGTAGCAAAACTCGGATTGGAGATTGATGTAGCGCAGTTTAGAACTAACATTGACGTAATGAGATTTAGATTTAAATTTGATCTAGCAACTTTCGGAACTGATAGTGTTCGAACAAAGTTCTGATATTTTTAGGTTTATGTAACAAAATTCGGAGTTAAGATCGGGATTGCGACATAAATTTGATGCAAAGAAGTTTTGGATATGCTTCCTATACAACGGTACTTGAAAGGAATATTGATGTAACAGTATTTGGACTATGGATGTGATTTTAATGCAACAAAATTTAGATTTAACATTTTTGTAACAATTTTCAGATCTAATATTGGTGTAACAAAATTAAGATGGAATATTGACGTGACAGCTAAGGTTTTCGGACCATAATCTCAGTAAAATTCCCCTCTTCTGTACGCTGATAAACTCGAGAATGTTAACCTAGAATATCGCTGTTATCGACTTAGGCTTTGGTTATCATGTTGGCACTCGTTGAGTAGGGCTTTCGCAGGCGTCTCAACCTTGCACTGAAGAAGTCTTTTATCACTTCAGTACTCCATGTTGTTTGCCAAAAAGTGTTGCATTTATTTTTTGCACTTCGCAGCAATCTACCGTATGCCTTCATTTCAGCTCCGCCCTCCCTCTCCAGTCACGAGTTCGCACGAGTCTGCCCCACCCCCCTCCACCCTCCGTAGTTCATCATCCTCCATAAGACCAGTTAGTTCTCGAACATTACCTTCCATAAAAACTCTCATTAAATTGTCTGCCCTCGAATTCATTCGTCACCAGTTGGGAAACGCCAGTTCATTCGGTCTTCCCGCACTCATTCCCTCAAATAAACCCAGTTCTCTCTTGTGGTGAGCTAAGGTGCCACTGTCGCCGTATTTGAATTCGGCTATTTGCGGTAATTCACCTCACAAGAGAGTCAGAGTGGGATTTTATTTAAAAAATCGTTTCCGGTGCTGCTTTGTGATATGCAAACAGTCTGAATGACCCTTTGACCTGATGAGCTGGTTAGCGGGATCAAACAGATAACACGGTGCATCACTTTGATGTGGCGTTTGGCCAAAAGTTAAAGGAATTCGCTTTATCGAAATTACTGTTCACCTCACTTGTTCACCGTATTCCGTCGAAGGTGAAAGGTTTTTTCTTCATCTCATGATGATCACTATGCGTGCATCAATTGAGGGTGTTAGTCATAAAAAGTTAACACTGGTAACATAAAAAGTAGGCCAGAAAAAGTGGCCGAGTTGAATAGAGCTGGTGAAGGAAACAACGATTATTTCAAGCCGTTACTCTCCTTTAGCCCATCTTTTGGTGGGCGAAATTTTTCCAACGTTAACTTGCAGTAATTTCATTTCAGCGTAAACAAAAAGGCGTTAAAATGTGTTTCACTTAAGTAAAATATAAAGTAGAACCAGGTCATAGCAAGTAACAAACGTATCTATGATGATTCAACTGAAAGCTAATTCCAATCTTTTGAGACTTTAAACAAATTGGAACCGATCGGCTGCGCTCCATATATCCTTCACGTAAACCATTTCTAAAATGGTTAAGAAATGTTTAAAAAAGAACAGAAAATCATCCAGCTTCAAACATGCACTTGTGGTTGGTCGGCAGTCAAAAATTTGGTCACCTCGAATTGGTAGTGGTGGAGTAGTTTTTTCAAGAGATCAGAATCACTGTCGCCGTTTCACCAAAAATTTCTGCTCCAATTCCGAAATTTTCCACTTCTCACCCTGAAATTCATATTCTAAGCTATGTTTTACGCACTTTCTAGTTCGCCGTATACTGTATCGTTCTAACAAAATTCGGAGTTAAGATCGGGATTGCGACATAAATTTGATGCAAAGAAGTTTTGGATATACTTCCGATGCAACGGTACTTGAAAGGAATATTGATGTAACAGTATTTGGACTAGTGCTGATGTAACCAAACTGGGATGTAATATTGTTGTAAGAGAATTTGTATATAATGTTGATGAAACATATCCTCCATCTAATGTTGATCGAACAAAATTTGCATGTAATGTTCATGTAACAAAATTTCGATGTAATGCTATTGTAACAAAATTTGTATCAAATATTGCTGCAATAAAATTTGGGTCTAATATTGCTGCAACAGAAGTTGAATCGAATGTCGATGTAACAAAATTTGGATCAGATTTTGAAACTCCAAAGTCTCCATCTAATATTAATGTTACAAATTTTGGATCTAATATTGATCTAACGAACTTTGGATCTAATATTAGTGTAACCGAATCTGGATCTAATATCGATGTAAGAACACTTGGTTGTCATTTTCATGTATCAAAATCTCTATATGATATTAATGGAACGAAATTTGCATTGAATATTGCAGTGACAAAATTTGGATCTAATATTGATGTAACAAAATTTGGGTATAATGTGGATGTAACAAGTTTTGGATCTGGTTTTGATGTAACAATTTTGGATCTAATGTTGATTTGACAAAATTTGGGCCTAGTATTGATGTAACAAAATTAGGATCGATTGTTGACGTGACAAAATTAATATCTAATATTGATGAAAGAATAATGTTGATGTAATATTGATGTAGCAAAGGTATGTTTTGTATTGGTTTGACGAAATTTTTATCTAATACTGACTTTACACAATTTGCAACTAGTACTGACGTAACGAAATTTAGAGATAATATTGATGTAACAAAATTTAGATTTGACATTCATGCAACAAAATTCAGATCCAATACTGATGAAATAAAATTGAGAATGATGTGACAAAATTTTTGCTTAATATTGTTGTAAAAAGATTTAGATCTTGTACTGATGTAGCAGAATTTGGGTCTTTATTGATGTAAGATCTATATTGATCTATATTGATGTAATATCCATGTAAGAACAGTTTGGTGTCATATGGATGGAACGATATCTCCATCCGATATTGACGGAACTAAATTTGCATTGAATATTGCGGCAATAAAATTTTCATTTAATATTGATGTGCCAAAATTTGGATCTGATATTGGTGTAACAAAATTTGCGTCTCAGATTTATGTAAAAAAATCGACATTTAATATTGGTGAAATAAAATTTAGCTCTAATATTGAGATGGGAAGGTTCGGATCTAATATTGATGCAACAGAATTTGAATGTTATATGGATTTAAAAATATTTATATCAAATATTGATATGAGATAATATGGACGTGGTATTGATGTCACAAAATTTGCGTCTAATATTGATTTTAAAAAATCTACATTTAATATTGATGTAACAAAATTAAGATCTTGTATTGATGTAAGAAAGTTTGAATCTAATGGCGAAATTAAGATCTAATAGGCGAAATTGAGATCTAATGTTGATGTAACAAAATTTGAGTCTAGTATTGAGGTGACAAGATTTGGATCTAATATTTATGTAACATAATTTAGAGCTAATACTGATGTAACAAGATTTAGATTTAACACTCATGTAACAAAATCCATATCTAATATTGTTGTAACAAAATTAAGATCTAATTTTGATGCGACGGGATTAGGATCCAATATTAAATTCGACAAAGTTATGGTCTAATATTGGTGTAACAAAATTAAGATGGAATATTGACGTGACAGCTAAGGTTTTCGGACCATAATCTCAGTAAAATTCCCCTCTTCTGTACGCTGATAAACTCGAGAATGTTAACCTAGAATATCGCTGTTATCGACTTAGGCTTTGGTTATCATGTTGGCACTCGTTGAGTAGGGCTTTCGCAGGCGTCTCAACCTTGCACTGAAGAAGTCTTTTATCACTTCAGTACTCCATGTTGTTTGCCAAAAAGTGTTGCATTTATTTTTTGCACTTCGCAGCAATCTACCGTATGCCTTCATTTCAGCTCCGCCCTCCCTCTCCAGTCACGAGTTCGCACGAGTCTGCCCCACCCCCCTCCACCCTCCGTAGTTCATCATCCTCCATAAGACCAGTTAGTTCTCGAACATTACCTTCCATAAAAACTCTCATTAAATTGTCTGCCCTCGAATTCATTCGTCACCAGTTGGGAAACGCCAGTTCATTCGGTCTTCCCGCACTCATTCCCTCAAATAAACCCAGTTCTCTCTTGTGGTGAGCTAAGGTGCCACTGTCGCCGTATTTGAATTCGGCTATTTGCGGTAATTCACCTCACAAGAGAGTCAGAGTGGGATTTTATTTAAAAAATCGTTTCCGGTGCTGCTTTGTGATATGCAAACAGTCTGAATGACCCTTTGACCTGATGAGCTGGTTAGCGGGATCAAACAGATAACACGGTGCATCACTTTGATGTGGCGTTTGGCCAAAAGTTAAAGGAATTCGCTTTATCGAAATTACTGTTCACCTCACTTGTTCACCGTATTCCGTCGAAGGTGAAAGGTTTTTTCTTCATCTCATGATGATCACTATGCGTGCATCAATTGAGGGTGTTAGTCATAAAAAGTTAACACTGGTAACATAAAAAGTAGGCCAGAAAAAGTGGCCGAGTTGAATAGAGCTGGTGAAGGAAACAACGATTATTTCAAGCCGTTACTCTCCTTTAGCCCATCTTTTGGTGGGCGAAATTTTTCCAACGTTAACTTGCAGTAATTTCATTTCAGCGTAAACAAAAAGGCGTTAAAATGTGTTTCACTTAAGTAAAATATAAAGTAGAACCAGGTCATAGCAAGTAACAAACGTATCTATGATGATTCAACTGAAAGCTAATTCCAATCTTTTGAGACTTTAAACAAATTGGAACCGATCGGCTGCGCTCCATATATCCTTCACGTAAACCATTTCTAAAATGGTTAAGAAATGTTTAAAAAAGAACAGAAAATCATCCAGCTTCAAACATGCACTTGTGGTTGGTCGGCAGTCAAAAATTTGGTCACCTCGAATTGGTAGTGGTGGAGTAGTTTTTTCAAGAGATCAGAATCACTGTCGCCGTTTCACCAAAAATTTCTGCTCCAATTCCGAAATTTTCCACTTCTCACCCTGAAATTCATATTCTAAGCTATGTTTTACGCACTTTCTAGTTCGCCGTATACTGTATCGTTCAGGTCCAAATTTCCATCCGGGAGGTTGCAGTTTGAAAGAAATTATTCCCCTGACCCATCCTCCTCCCTTCGTTGTATTCCTATCATCATAACTCCTAATTCATGTGTCGTTCCCACAACGTCTGTCGGGCAGCGCCACCGACTATTCTTGATAAACTTCATAACGGATGATTCCTTGGTGTTGGTGATTGCAAAATAACGAGTTGACATACACTGCAAAAATTTTTTACTTCTCACCCAGAAATTCATATTTCTATGCGCATCCTCATATGAAAATGGATGAGCAATGTCATGACTTACCCATGACGCGATTTTGCTGGCATAAAACGGCCTAAAAAGAACAAATTAACCAAACAGACAATGAAGTAAGAGCTAAAATCACAAGTGAAGAGATGGCACCATATGAGCTTTGGTAAGTCCACTCATCACAGACGGGTCGATTTTACAACCTGCCCACAAACAACGACAGTGATTCCTGCGACAAGTCGGACCAGCCTTACAAAGATCCCACCAAAAATTTTCCGTTCTGCCATCAAGCCGCTATAGAATACAACGCAAAATACACGAAAATGTCTTACCCTTACCCAGAGGGTAAAACAGGACCCTTACCCTTACCTCATCCATAGCTATGAATCACATCGAGTTCGATGAGAGGTGTGAAATTTCCTACAGTTAGTGAGAAGGTCACCGTTATACCCGCCACGTTTCATGGTTCTAGGCTACCGTGGCTCCGGGTTGAAACTAGCGAAGAAACACATGAAAACAAACACATACATATAAATCCTTTTGCCGTAATGCGCATTTGTCCAAGAGCAGCTTTTAACTGCGACAAGTGCTTCCGGTGGCAATGTATTGGCAGGCATTAAAACCGTTGGAACATTATCGTATGGAGAGCAGTTACAAAAAAATGCACCATAGGAGTCGCATTTGCTATTTGAATACTCACAGTGATATTGATGTTTCTTTTACGCAGAACTTTTGAAAATCATCAACTCGATATTGCGATTTTAAGTTATTGATGAGAACTCGACGAGTTCTGTGACAGCATTTGGGATTCGACGATATCCTCTTTGCAGTGGCTCTGGGAATGATGTATACAGGTTGTAAACACTGTTACATGTAATAATAAATTGAAATTTAATTCAAATTCAAATTAGATTTTTTCAAAATACTTTCTAAATTTGAATTAAGTTCCAAACTATACTTCAAAACATATAAAGCACCAAACGAAGGGTCGATTTTAATTCAGGAAAAAATATGCCGTCACAGCTCTGTTCGACAAAAGAGCCACACTGCCTTTTGGCAATGGGCCGGTGGGAGCGGGGCGAAGGGGAAAGCGATATGGAGCTACAATTGCAATTGGTGCTTGAGCATGATGCACTAATAAGCTTCCATTTATCGATCTACAAATCTAGATTATCCAGAGTCGAACGCGAGACTGTTGGCACCATTCGGTGTAACAATCACGGAAATTTGATTACCTGATGACAATTTATGACGTAAAATTTTAGAGCATACGAGTAAGGGTAACAATTTTCGGTGGGATCAACGTACAGAAAAACAACACGTCAGTTCCTGTATGGAGAATACTGCTGAAATTATGTAAATACGCGACTGAGTAAAAGTGCCCGAGAGAAACTCCATAAAAGCGAATATCAGAACACAACATTTTATTGAGACGTTCCTTCCACTGCAATGCACGTTGCTACGTTTATTCTGCTGTTAAGCTTCGTTAGCTTCTCAAGTTCTCAAATGGCCGGTTTGTTTTTGCAGTTTTCATCGAGAAGTTCGCAGTTCCTAAGCGATCATTTCGTTGAATTGCTTCATCTCGTATTAGCTCAACGTACTGTGCCCGTACAAGCAACGCGTTTCTCAACCCACTTCTCTGTTTTCATTGATGGAACGCTTATTATCCTGGGGAGTTTTGCCACATTATCCGGTTGGTGCAAAATATCCACCGGTTGTGAAGCAGCCGTGCAGCGCATCGATCACTAAAGACATTAACTTTTTTAAGACTTCAGTGTATTGTATTCGTTAGAGCGTTTTGACATGATCGAACAATTCCGAAACTCAGTGTCATTAAATGGGGGAAAATGCCTTCAAGTAAGTGTAATTTCTTCAGGAAGCGATTATCACAAACAACGCGCATAGTTCATTGTCGCTGCTTATAGCTCCAATAAACGCCCTTTTCTAATGTGAGCTGAAATAAGAAAGAGTTCGACAAAGCAAACAAGCCCTCTATTGCTTCAAGAGGGAATTTCTTATTTCAATCACTCTTCCTCGTTTCGAAGCAACAGTACTACAAGAATAAATTTTGTGAAAAAATTTGTGCTCATAAAATTCATCTTTCCTTTCATTATCGAACGAAAACAATGAGCAAAATTTGCATGAATCCTTACCGTACTGAAAGCAATTGCGATTCACCGAAGGAAGCATGAAGAATAAATAAATCCTTTGCTTGTCAACGAACAGATTTCCATAAAAGGCAGATATAAACTGTGAAATATTTAGCATGGAAGATATTATTGCAAGTTTTCCCGTCAGAAAAAAGGTTCGAGTAAACAGCGATTTTGTTTGCAGCACTACGAGGTCGAGCGTACGTGTTTACCGCCCAAGCGAACAACAATAATCCCTTCCCGCTCGCAGGCATACTGGATTTCACAGAAAACAATGAAATTCTCACTGTTAGTGTTTATAAGAATTTCTCAGATTTGCGAAAAGCACTGTGACAACAATTGGGCTGCGTCCGTGTTTCGGTGTGATTCTAAATGGTTTCCTTAAGTGCAACTCAAAAAAATGAAGACTGACCAAAGATGAAATTGGTAAAAATAATGTTGGGGTAGACACAAATTTGATGAAAGCATCATTCGTTTCTGCTTGCCTTTCCTTGCAATCAGCATTGTGGATGACGTTAGGTCATTACGCGCGTTACTTGCCTGGCTAGCCAACTTGTACTGTCAAACTACCAGAGATCTGGATATGCATATGATTGAGATAAAAAAACAGCGGAACATTTTTTAGAAATAATGACTTCTTTGAGCAGGAAGAGTTTATGCCGTTCGCAAGAAAAACGTTTCTTTGCATAACAGCAGACAAACAAAATTATCGATACTTTATCATGGCCTCACCCTTGAGAGCGGGTCGGAGTTAACAGTGATTGTGTTAAGACTGCGTTCTGCATTGATATTCACCCAGTCATTTCAATATTGCTGTGTTGTTAAGGTAAGTGGGTCAGTCAGTGGACTTACGGCTGGGCAAATGCACGGCTTTCACGTTCACGCTGTAGGTGATATCGGCAATTCATGTAATGCTGCTTTGGGACATTATAACCCATTGGGAAGGACACATGGCGGCCCCGGACAACCGTTCCCTACAATCAGACACGTCGGCGACCTCGGGAACGTCCAAGCTTCGGTAAATTATTGACTGACTAATCAAAATTATAGGCAGAAGATGAAGGTCTCGCAGCTGTTTAATGTTCTTTCAATTTGCCAGACTTGCCTTCTGGCGATCGTGATTTTGAATTTCGCATTCAAAATTAATGGGATTACTGTAGCTTCATTCGTTGAATCGCTTCTCAACGGTACAGCTGCTGAATAAATGCTCTCATTTAATACTGCCATAACATCAAAACAATAATGCAGTTATATACATGAAGTTATATTAGATTAGTGTATAACTTCAGTAAAGTGAAGTGTGCGATTTGGTTAAAAAGTTCTTTAAGTTTTTTTCTAGCAATGACTGTTGCAAAAGTCAATTGAGTGGATGGTTGCAACGAAACAGCTCGGGGAGGAATATGCACTAAGCTTATTATGCAAATAACAGGTCGCTATGCATAGTAAATGCAGGTATTACACGTTTCATTTGAATTCTGAAGCCAAGCTGTTGCCTTTCAAACCCTTCGAACGTCGGAATTTGGTAAACTGCATTTGGCAGTACTAAATGCTTACAATTTCCAGTTGCATAGCTCTCACTCAACTGCAGAGAACACTGAAGGACGAAGGTATCATGAAGCGGTACTCAATTTGTTCAGTTTAATCGGAAACTTTGAAAGTGAACAATTGCACTGATAAAATATCTTTGAGGCGGCGGGAGTAGCGAACATTAACGCCAATTTCCGACGTGTGGGGCTTTCTGGCCCCTTCAGCATATTCGGCCGCGCAATTGTGGTTCACGCAATGCAAGACGATCTCGGCTTAGGCGGTGTACCCGCAAGTTTGACTACAGGTAACGCTGGTGCCCGTGTCGCCTGCGGCATCATTGGACGATTGGTGCGTTATAATTGTTCTTTTAAAAATACCGATTCGTCAGAATTGGTGGTCGCAATTATTTCCTGAAAAACTTGAAGGTGACTTCGCAGAAAACTCCTGACAGCTTAGAAGATGCACTGACTTCGCAGAAACTCCTGACAGCTTAGAAGATGCACTGAAATTCCCTCGAACTCTAAAATGGCCAAGAAACGCAGTCTTGTGAATTTACTCGTTAATTTAGAGGGCTTGCCAAGGTGTGCAAACACCCACCCGAGTGCGGTTAATTTACCTACAAAGACTCCTCACCCCCAACACCTGTCCCCTCCCCTGCTTTCTAGCGAACAAATATCGGAAGAGAAAGAGCCGGAGAGTGCGTGGAAAATGCTCCTTTCTTTCGAACACCCGCCCCCGATTTGTTTCCAATTGCCTGTAAAAAATACTACAGTTGTGATTCCCATATTTTCTATCCTCGTTCCCTCTTTTCGCCACCTGTCCGCCTCACTCAAATCGGCTAGACCAGTGGTTTGTCCGCGGATCCCGTAATCTGATTTTGGTTTCATCCGTTTCATAAATTAAGTTGCAATTCACAGGTTTCGCTTTCCCCTCCCCCCCCCGCTCCCCCTCAACCTTCCTCCACTCTTCACCTACACCTTCCAGCTATATGTAAGGGGTCAGCGAGAAGGAAGGGACGTTCAGCTGATTATTCTTACACTATACCCCGATCTTTGTTCCATTAGGTTTCATTCGATGGTCGAATTGAACGATCCATGAGAGGGCCAATGAAACAGTGTGGAATAATGAATGACGGAGAGAAATTTTGAAAGTTCCCTCCTGGCGGTTTGAGGCTAATCCCTACAGAAGCCTATATAAGGTAAGGCGCCTCTCCGGCTCAAATTGAATCGAAAGACCCTTCATTTGTTACGACAGACGAAAAAGTAAATTCATATACGCTGCTGCGCGGATAGAAGCAGATATACAAACAGACGCAAGTAATTTGATGGCCTTTGTCCCTCTCGTCGGAGGAACAGCTTGAGGGATAATTGATAAATTCTGACAGTTGTCTTTGGCTGTAAAAGCACAGAGAGTGAAAGGCGTTTTATTCAAGACTTTCCAGCTTCCAAACGAATGCAAAGAAACACCATAGCAAAGAGGGCGTTGCCGAGTATTATTCACTTTTCTTAATTTGCATATTTCATTCATTCCTTTTTCCAGTAAAAGCTGCCGCAACAAATTCAACAGGGCTGGAATCAGTCGAACAGCAACCTGTATACTCAATTCAATGGCCAATTCCTTCGTGCGATTCTCTTCATTATGGAACCGAATGTTCGCAGTTTGCTAACTCCTCGCCCCCTCTATCTTCCCCCTCCTCTCGCCATCTCCTCCTCCACCCGACCTCTCCATATCCATCGCTGCTTCGACATGTAAATATTCATGGCAAGTATAAACATGGCTATGCAGCTTCAATGTATCTCGTCTTACTTTTGGCACTATTTCTGAGAACTGCAGAATAAATCGTTGTCGGATTGCTGATCGCTTCCCTTGTTAGAACCGTCTGTTGCACCAAGTCACAACAAGAACTTAAATACTTGAGTGCGTTGACCAGCGATGTGTTGTGGAGTCTTTAATGTTTTTGCACCTTTGCAAATTTGCATCTTCAAAGGTGTGTGTGTGTGTCTGCGTGTATGCGTCTGTGTGTGAATGTTTGTGTGTGTCTGCGTGTGTGCGCCTGTATGTGTATGTTTGTGTGTGTGTGTCTGTGTGTTGTGTGCCTCTGTGTGTGTCTGGGTGTGTGTCTGGGGTTGTGTCTGCGTGCGTCTGTGTGTTTGTGTGAGTGTGTGTCTGTGTGTTTGTGTGTATGTGCCTGTGTGTCTGTGTGTATGTTTGTGTATGTGTGTGTCTGTGTGTCTCTATGTGTGCCCGTGCGTGTCTGCGTGTGTCTGTGTGTGTGCGTGTCTGTGTGTGCCTGTGTGTCTCTCTGCGTGTCTGTGCGTCTGTCCGCGTGTCCGTGTGTGTCTGTGTGTGTCTCTGTGCGTGTGTCTGCGTTCGTTTGTCTGTGTGTGTCTGTGTGTGTCTGTGTGCACGTTTCTGTGTGTGTGTTCCTGTGTGTGTCTGTGTGCGTGCGTCTGTGTGTGTCTGTGTTTGTGTGCGTCTGTGTGTGTCTCTATGTGTGCCTGTGCGTCTGCGTGCGTGTCTGTGTGTGTCTGTGTCGCCATTTGCTAATTTGATATTTTCATTCGCATCAAACTGGATTCAGTATCCCTTGGCAACTTACGGATTTCATTTTGTCAGACGTCTGGCTGTTAAGGCAATGTTTAATGCATTCGCGTTTTTAAATCTATCCTGCCACAATAGGGCCGTAATGAGTTGCCAATTTTGATTAAATCCTGCCCACAACCGGTTTCATCACCAAAACAAACGTTTACAACCGCATGCGGTGGAAAGTGAGAGCTATGTCATTGAATCGTCGAACAGCAGTGGGACGGGAGACACCCACAAACGAAGCGAGCCAAAATGAAGTGCAAAATAATGAATTTTTATGAATCTTTTTTCCGATAGACCGGCTGGACTGAAATGTGGTTGCATTTCTGAGTGCTTCTTCATTTGCTGACAGATTGTAAAACCAGTCGGTCCAACGAGCGAGCTCTCTAACAACTACGAAGTGTATGGTAGGCTACTGTAAAGCCAATACGGTGGCAGCACAGTCGTTTGCACTCTGCACTGAGCTTGAGAGACGGTGTTTTGACCTGGGCACAAAAAATGATCAAATGTGTAAAGCGTCAGTGTTGCCGTTTAAAAGCTGAGGGTCGTGCTTAAAAACTGAACGCAAGGTAAGCAATTCCAGAGGAGGGTTAGAGGCCAAGCCAGGTCGTCGAAGGGAGGGAAGTGTAGCTTTCACGTAAAGTACTGTCAGTATGACAGTACTTTACGTGAAACCAAATAAGGCTTAAGGTAAAATTCCAGCACCTATAACTCAGTTTTTTTGCTTGCGGCCCTTTCATTTTACCATCGCGTCAGTGCAAAGTTGACGGAAATTTTCAAAATGAAGATATCACCGCAAAATCCGACTATTCGACCGTAGCGTCCATTAACAAATAAAGCTAAGATCATTTGCCAGCTAGCGTAATTCCAGCCGTGAAATTTTTTTTCCTCATATCGCTTAGAACGCACACTAGAGGCAGTTTTGAATGCCATGAAATTAACTGCAGTGAATCTGAATGCCGTGAACCTATGAGCTCAGTCATCTCTTCGTACCATCACTGTCTTCCCACCAAATTCAGCCCGATCTTCTCCAATTCGAACAGGAAGGATCCCTTCAAATTAAATCTGCTCCTCGAATTTAGCCGCCTAGAGGATGATGTTTCATCTAAACACTCTCCCAAATGAATCCTTTGTGAGACGCCACTTGGGCAAGCCCGCTCGCGATGGGTTAGCTCTTTCGCTTAAACGAAGTCGCTCCGGTGAACTGAAATGCTACAGTGAGTGCTTGCATTAGAATCCAAGGGTCTACAGTCCGTTTAAGAAATAACACTGGACAATTCATAAATTGATTTCTTTAACGATAAACATGCCTCATTTGTTGATCCTAAAATCACCTCTGCACGGCAACACACGCCGGAGGGGAGGGGGGGAGGGATGAATGGGAGCGCAGAATTCGTCGCAGAGCCTTGCTCTCGTCGGCCCTTCGTCGTGGTTAGAGAGGAGTTCGCAAAATCGCCTCATTGAACAGAAAGGCTTTTTTTGCCAAAAATGTACATTCTGCTTAGTAAAAACTTTTTGAAATAAAGTTACAATTCGCTTAACTGCGAAATCTGCGTTTATCTGAATGCAAGCCTAAGTACAATAGGTTGACACATGCAAGCCTAATTACAATAGGTCATCAGTCATCCCCCTGCTCATTCTTAGCAACAATCGTCCATACGAAAACTGGTTCACTTCTCTATAAATTTTAGACGAAACTGAACCAAAGGCTGATCCCAGCCTCATATTTAATTTTCTTTCCCTCACAATAGAAAAATTTCGCCGTGTGTACTGAAATTACTTTCTTCTGGTATGCAATGGGAGTAGAGTAGTGTTCTTTTTCGCGAAACGGCAACCGGTTTACGTTTGATCATGCTGAAGGTGATGTTTGAACAACACGCACCAAGACTAAACGTTGCATAAGTTTTATTTATACTTACAGATGCTGATACAGCACCAGAGAATATGTAAACTGGTATATGTCACGAGACGTTTACCTACAGGAAGCGGCAATTAGAGCAAGCGATCGCACCAAAAGCAATAAATGCATTAAATACGTGCACAACACAGAATCACAACAATCCAGTCTGGAACCACAACATCTCGAGAAGTCATTAGGCTGTGGTTAACTGCACTTATGAAATCTCTCCAAGCAGAAGCTATGATTCTGCGATAACTGAAGAAAAACAACAGTTCTATTTCAATAAGGGAAGTAGCACAAGGAAGCAGCAAAAGCCCCAAAAGCCTTAAGCAGCAAAAAACATCGTGGACAACGCAATGACAGTAGCGTTGTCCAAGAGGAGATAAGGGTTAGTTGAACAGAGATAGTCGCAAAGGCAGTGAGTGCTAGCACTCCTATGAAGGGCCCCTGTCCTCGATGGAAAACTACCAAGAGAACAAGAAACATTTAAGAAGCTTGAACAACAGTTTTTAGGAAAAAAATATGGAATGTTATATCACCTCTCCACTCATGGACTTTTAAAGAAGAATAAAAGAGAACGAAAGTAATTTCAGCGTGCTCCCCGAAAGCGCAAGTGAAGAAATAACACTAGCATAGTTTGTTCTGACGGAAGTGGTCGTCACTTCTTTTTAAAAACCCCTGTATTCTTTCTTTTTTTTCGGTACTCTCAACCCTCCCTCTTAAATGAAGACAAGGATTTTTCACTCGCCTAAATGTCAATTTTCAATTATCAAGGCATCGAACGAACAAAATAACGTTGGTGATCGAAAAATTAAGAAAAGAAGAAGAGAAACTACAAAGAACGTGGTGAAAAAAAAAGCTTCTAAATAGTCGCATCTCAAACTGGGATAGGTGCGTTTTCGTAAAAATCCTTCTCAGTCCACTCATCATCTTCCGGCTCCTCATCACCGTCCAGCTGAAACAATCAAAATTTGAAAATAGTGTATTGTTCATGAGTAAAAATTATGAGTAAAAAACGACTGAAAGACGAACACTGTTTGGTGGCGATGAGAAGAGAAAATTTCGATTTTTTGGAAGCGACGAAATAAAACGGACCTTTCATATGCTTACTGTCGCCCAAAATACTATTAGTCAATTATTCGTTCAAAACGGGGAGTTATAAACAAGAAGCTACCTATACGGCAAAATATCGGTCATGTTTCTAACGATTGCTGAATATAAAATGTGTTAAAAGTTTTCATTAATGATTTTTTTTGCTGACTGCATATTTTACTATTCGAAAGTCGTTTACTTTAGCTAGTCGGTTCGTTCGAAAGTCGGTTCGCTAGCAGAAAACATGACCTAATTTGCTTAATTCAAACATGTTTGACTTTGCTTAATTCAAACATGTTTGCTTTATTTATTTATTTACTTCTTGAATGAAACTGGCCCAGAATGCCAAAATGAAATGCAACAAATACATTAAGGCGCCCAACCATCTCCAGTCATCGTTGCATCTCTAACCGACTATAGGCTTGTTTCTTTTTTCTTGAGCATACCAACCAATTTCGTTTTAGAATACCCGGTTCGCTAGCAGAAAACATGACCTAATTTTGAAGTCACTAGCAAAAAATGGTCGCAGTACGTAGACAATCAGCCAATTTCAAAACCGTCTATTTACCATGAAAAAAAAAATGAAAGAGCGAAGAAAAAATCAACGTACAGCTTTCATTTCGGTCTCAGTGAAAACTTTCGTTAGCACAAACTGCCTCAGAAGAATGAAGAGCATAAGCACGAAAGGAAATGCAAGCGCAGTTTGTTTGAAATGCTTTACGGTCAACGTACAGCTTTCATTTCGGTCTCAGTGAAAACTTTCGTTAGCACAAACTGCCTCAGAAGAATGAAGAGCATAAGCACGAAAGGAAATGCAAGCGCAGTTTGTTTGAAATGCTTTACGGTATAAACAACCAACAGACAACCAATTTGAATTGTTGTATACAAGTGTATTCGCCAAACCGGCACCTGAAACGGGAAAGCTTTTAAAACGGGTACGAACAACAATTCAACTAAATAGATCGTACGAGAACGAAAACTATAGAGAAGTGAAGGAAATCGTTGAATTCCTAGCCCACAGGCTGCAACATTTCAACGCGACAAACAGAAGGACTAAATTTAAGAGAATGGGCGTAAGACGAACGGCGGAGTTGTTAGGGGAAAAGCATATGTGAGCTCTCATCTTGTCAACGAAAAACCAAAACTGAGCAATATGGCTGAACCAGAGATTTCTTGGTACATGGGCTGAAAATACGGACTGAACGAACGATTGATATGTTCAGATGAAAAAGCCAAATAGACAGATACCAAACATGAAAAGTGTAAGGCTATAACTTGTTCAAGCACTTCCTTCATGTGCAATCGAGAGCACGCGCAATGACATTTGTTATAGATTTTTCAGCCGATTAAGAAATTAAAAATAGTGTCGTGAATAATTTTTTCCCAAAATCCCAATTCAAGTGGCCTAAGTATATGGGCTCAAAATGGATTTTATGAAAGACGAACCGCTTCTGTATAGGATGTGGTAGGAAAATATTTGGATGGGATGAAAAAAAGGATTATCCTTTGAATTAGCTGCACTCCGGACAAATTCATGACGCCCAGATAAAGAAACACTCCGAAAAGAGAGGCAAGCGGAAGCCTGAGGTATGATCCAGCAAGTGTGATAAGGCCGATCAATATTGAAACACCAATTGTCGTAATTCGCTGCTCGATCACGTGGTCAACTTCTGAAAAAACAAATCCCATAACAGCATAACGTGAAAGTGGATTACGGCCTCACGTAGTTCCGGAGAAAATTTTTATGAAGACACATCAAAAGATTTCAGTGCTTCCTGGAGAGTGGTGACTTGGTGACTTATTTTAGTGAGCAACTTCTACTACACTGTTAATCACAGCCTCAACAGTTGGTGATCCTGGATATGAAACCCGATGTAGGCCATCAAAATGCAAACAGCACTATAAGCAGCCAGTAAGATTTATAACAACATGGACGTCATATTAGCACGTAATGATTTGCACACTGATGTGCCGACAACAATTTAAATTTTCCTGCTCATTCGGCTCCTCCTAACATAGCTAGATCGGAAAAATTTTGAAAAGAAGAACCTGCTCTTTCTCCAGGTGCCGCCTTCTTCATAACGGTTAGCGAACCACAGTGCGCTAACGACTGAACGGCCGCAGCGCACATCCATGGCAAACCGAACACACTGCATATAAGTGTGCAAATACCCATCAACATCAAATCCCAGTGCATTCCTGTTCCCTTTATAAGCCCACGGTCTCTTCGCGATAGAAGAAGCCTACAATGGCCAGTGAAGATTAGGGTGCAAACCTCACTTTATGCTGCATAGCTTACTGCATTTGCCTTTTCTCAACATATTCTAGAAAAATTGGGTTATTAAAAAATTAAGATAAGCCTTTAGCTGGCTCAACATATCCGGAATACATCCCCACAAACAGCGAAAAGCTTAAATTCACTAAAATGAAAAAGAAGAATCATAAAATGTATTAGTACAGGAAGTGAGACAGAAGCGAAAAGCACAGGAAGATGCTGAAGTTTCTCGCCAGCTCTTAGCCTGATGAACATTCTAAAAGGAAGGGAGCACTGAAAACTAATGACTGCTTGCATGCAAAGGCTTAAAGATGAAAAGCGATGAGGGAGATAATGACATAACTGACATTATGGTTGTAGCTTCTTTCCGATTCTTTTACGATTGGAACAGAATGAAACCAGGAAGAATAGGCTGTACAAGTCCGTATATGGATAATTGTTGTAAGCTTTAGTGGGTTTTGTTCTCTTCGCATTTCAACTTATGGGAAGTGATAAAGAATGGTACTTCTTACCGTAATGATCTGGATTTCAATTTTCATTGCTTCTTTCACTTAATTTTTCCTTCACCTTTCGCATTAACCATGCGATGACAATGATGTAAGAATAACTTTAGCAACTGCACCATTAATCATAATCAGTTACACATATGTATATATTCAAAAGAAAGGAAGGACTATTTGCATATGAGGTAAAAGAAAGCTGTTCGGATAGTTAGTGGAAATACCCAAATCGTTTTTAGGATTCAAGGTGCGCCCGGAAAAGTCTTAACATATAACAATTCAAACTGGAAGAATTCTGTGGACTGCGATTTAGGCGACCTAATCGTAAGTGGAGATGATTCGAGCTAAAATAGGTGCAAAATATTACAGAACGACTTTTGCCATTCATAAAAGTCTTAATATTGTATAAAAGAACCCATTGGCCGCTTTAGAATTCGGTTTAATTATGGTGTGCGGAAATCGAGTGGCTGTAGCTTATAGTGGACTTCACTTCATTAAGCTAAAGACCACTTATGAATGGCGAGACCATCATCCTCTTCTCTACAGAAGCCTCTCTCCTCAGAAGAAGATAACGCGCAGAATCTCTCCCCAGCTTAAAAAAAAAAGTTGCAAAATAGAAAATCTCCTCTCTCTAGCTAAAAGTCAGGAAGATTAAAAACCATAGTCTTTTATAAAGCGAAAGGCCGTTGGTGATCGGAGTAGTGGCTGGGACCACTTACTCGGTTATTTCGGTTTCGACAAACAACAAAATAAAAACTAATAAGGCTGCGATAAGGGCGACCAGCGTTGCCCACCATTTGGTTGAGGGCAAATAAGCGGAAATGAGCAATCCATGTCCTCGAGCGTACAAATTGGTAAAGTTGATGTGATCTGGCATGTCCAACCGCTGCAAAATATATTCGGTCGCCGAGAGAAGGAAGTGGTTTCGAGTACTAGCAACCTGACTGGCGGGTAAACTTTCAATGAAGTGATCATGTTTTTGCGTTATATTTCTGCATTTATATGCGCGACATCTATCCTTCGCTGGTATAATTTCCAACCTCCAAATGAAATCCTACCTACCTAAAGAAATTTATATCAATTTTCGCCAAAAATTTCAAAGTTTTTTTCACAATCAATTTACCTCTACCGATACCTTTTTTTGAGCAACGCTTGATTCAGTAGTGGATGCATGCAAGTTAGAGTTGCTTTATGACATATGAAGTTTGTCGCCAGCAATTACCGTCCGGAAATGCAAACGCGTTTGACCAACCAGAAGTTTGCGCACTAATCGTTGCATTGTCCAGACGTTCATGCATAAACTGTGGTACTTTTAAGTCGAGTCAACTGCGGTGTTATATGTGCGGTCAAACAATTGTCTTAGAGTAGCTTCAGTACCCGAACCGCTGATTTTAAACGATAAACGAATAAAAATAAACAAATCGTTGGCGAGTGCACACTAGTGTGATTACGTCATGAATCAATATCACCTGGAAGCGCGTTGTTACTTCATGCCAATGGCGTGGAAGTTCAGAAAAAGGCAAAGGCAATCAAGTTGCTGCGAGATTCGAACAGTGATGTCTGAAGTCTAAACAATATCCTCATGTTAGCGTTTCCAGTTCCCAAACGAAGGCAGAGAATCTTTAAGGTGCGGTATCTATTTATTTTATGCACCGAATGAAATGCACCTCTTGGACCCTCTAAGTAGTGCAGAGTGCCTTTCGTTAGCTTCGCGAAGAAGCTTCATTACCCCTGTTTTTTATGGAAGACACCTAAGAGATAAAATTTACATATCAATATAATCAATCGTTGGGTCGTCTAGTTGAAAACGGTAAGCGCAAGCTACTCGGTAAAAAATCTATCCACTTACTTTCACTATAAGATAGGAAAACTCATCACCATTGAAAACCTCTATTAAATAATATAAATAAGTAAATAAATATACAAATAAACAAATAAACATATGTGTACATATATAAATATATATATATATATATATATATATATATAGACACACACATATATATATATATATATATATATATATATATATATATATATATATATATATATATATATATATATATATATATATATATATATATATATATATATATATATATATATATATATATATATATATATATATATATATATATATATATATATATATATATATATATATATATATATATATATATATATATATAGACACACACATATATATATACACATATGTATATATATATATATATATATATACATATACATATATCCCCGATCCTTATTTGGCGGTAATCATTTTAAGCTGTCACTGTAGAAAAGTGATCGTAACAAAGCATGGGGATTGCCACTGTATCGTTTAAGAGACGTTTCGCATGCATATATATATATATATATACATATATATATATGTATATATATATATATATATATGCATGCGAAACGTCTCTTAAACGATACAGTGGCAATCCCCATGCTTTGTTACGATCACTTTTCTACAGTGACAGCTTAAAATGATTACCGCCAAATAAGGATCGGGGATAAAAAGATGTGCAGTAACAGCGACGACGACAATTGCGATTAGCACTCCAAAATCGCCAATGGCACGTCGAAGCTGCAAGTCATTTCAATTAATTCATAGAAAAATAAAAATATAGTTGATTTTAGTTCTATTGGTTGTTTCAACATAACCGTAAACTTATACGCGTCATCAGATCGACAACGTATAGCGAGCCTAAAATAGGTTGAAAGCAATGACAACCGTTAGGGGGAAGGATAATGTTGGAAGCTGAAGAGTGACATCGAAAACGGCAATGCGCATAAGTCAGTAAATAATTTAGTCGAGAAGTCTGAAATGAGTATCCTTCTTTAAAGTTCACGAAGTTCATATATAAATTTCTGGGAGCGAGGAGGCGAAGTGACGGCGAAGAAAATGTGATCCTGAATTCAAAGGAAGAACCAAGGAAACACTAAACGTTAGACTCAGTACGCTTACCGTACGCCCCAAATAGAAGCTCTGTCGAAGTTGACGAAGTGCATAAGCGAGAATGAACGTTGAGAATAGTATAATGGCGGTAAGAAGAGCAGTGTTCGGTTCAGCATCGCTGCATGATGATTTCGTTACGGTGACATTCGTGAAGTTCTCTTTTATTAGCGGCACTTCGCCTCCACACATAGCGTGCATGTCACGGTAATATTTGTAATCCTCCACTGGATTATCAATAAATGTCTGCAAACTGAGTCGAAATGGTAGAGATCTTTGGAACTGCTTATACTGGGTTATAGTTAAAGAGTTAGGAAGAGAACGATCGAAGTTTTACGATTTTCAGAGGTATTAACTGTGACACACCCAACTGCGTCGGGCATCTTCGCAGAAGGGCGAAGCGGGAATGCCGGAATGGGAAACAAAAAATTTTGCAGTCGCTCAATTACAAAACGTTCCATAGTCGTAGGCCGGAACGTTCATGACTTCCAAAGTGACGTTCAGCGAGTTTGCTCAAAATTGATCATATTGACTACGAAGAAAATCTCAACTAAACAATGCAGAAAAATTCGTAGCAAGAGGTCATGAGCGATTGCTTCATTGCTGCCCGCAAGGCGAACCGCTTATGTTAAAGAAATTTTTCTACTTACTGCGACCTATTTCGACCAATTTAATTTCACGTGCTTTCCCTTTATGCATCGTTTCTATCTTTTTTTTTCAGAAGCCCGTAAAACACCTAGCACATAAGCCTTTTGTTACTAAACAACCATTAAAAACTTTAGACAGAACAGTTTAAGACGATGACTAGAAGGTTTTCATACCTGATACGCAAAGTGAAGGCTCTCAGCAATGAATATGGTCGAAATAAGTGATGCGAATATATCTTCCGTAAAGCGTGTGACATATACGAGTAGACGAGACCCGTCAAGTGCGACTACAATAACTCCGATCAGCATCACCCATATGCCAGCGTAAAGGCGAACAGTCATAAAGTCAAGCCCAAGGTTTGCGCAGAACTGAAATATCCGACTGTTTATGGGAACTACACAATAAATTTGTGTGTGTTTTTCAGTCTTAGCACAAAAATTAACTTAGTTCCTGAGAACAGCAGGTGTTCTAAGCGTTCGGCTGCTCATGCTGTGCGAAACGACAGATAAGAAAGCAAGCTGGAGAACATGCAAAAAGAATGGCACAATATGCGCTGAACACAGTTCCAGTAAAACGGCCCCACAAATATAGGAAAACCAAATGAAAAATGCATTCCAAAACTGGTATATTCTGGTGTATAAATTTCTCGTTTAAACAGGGTGCGTTTCACAATCCTTCCTAACAATGCGGTCGCCATCAACTCTAATCCTTTGAAACACCCCTCTCTCCCCTCCACCCCCTCCCTCCGTCCCCCGCAAAACGCTACGCGCTTAAACTTCAGCGCTTTTCTTAAAGGTACCGAGCGTTGCGCTT